>JAUZNK010041319.1:0-17142 GCA_035046665.1 Euphysa ruthae
ATATATTCTTCAGATAGGAAAATTTTCTTATTTGATTGATATTTAGATATAAGCTTACCATTTTCTTTATCTTTTCTGAACTAAACAGGATAAACGGTATAAGCTGCTATGAAAAAAAATAAATTAACTGCGAGGTGAAGATTCTATAAGAACAAAAAGTTTTTTCAAAAAGTATGAGCAGCACAATATAGCAATTAAAGAATCAAGTATTTCTTTGCATTCAGTAATGAAGCCCTTTTCACTCCTGGTCACTTATTTCTGCCAGCGAGTTTTGAGGACACTGGCATAACTCAGCGAGTTATGAGGACACTGGCATAACTCAGCAACCCATTTCAATTTGCGTTTGCCAAAAATATTAAAATAAAATTTTGCAAAGCTTTTTGTGTAAAATTTCTTGTGCACTTCAGAAATTGTATAAACCACCTTGTAATCAGTACTAAACTGCCCTGTGATCAGTACTAAACTACCTTGTGACCAGTACTAAAATACCTTGTGACCAGTACTAAACTACCCTGTGACCAGTACTAAATTACCTTGTAACCAGTACTAAACTGCCCTGTGACCAGTACTAAACTACCTTGTGACCAGTACTAAACTGCCCTGTGACCAGTACTAAACTACCTTGTGACCAGTACTAAACTACCTTGTGACCAGTACTAAACTACCTTGTAACCAGTACTAAACTGCCCTGTGACCAGTACCAAACTACCTTGTGACCAGTACTAAACTACCTTATGACCAGTACTAAACTGCCCTGTGATCAGTACTAAACTACCTTGTGACCAGTACTAAACTACCTTGTGACCAGTTTTATTATTTTCACTAACTTTATTGAAAGAAAGAGTGTTTTTTATCAAATTTATAACTGGTTGAAGTTTTGAAATAACAAACTCTCCAAACTATAATCGACAGGGAACTCTTGAATATTACTCAGAAATCGCATAAATTTAACATTAATCAAAGTTAATTTATGTCTGAAATACAGGCTTATTTATTTTCTTTTTTAAAATTAATGTACGAATATAAAATATCTTTTTAAGTCATGATTCTTAAATAATTGTGTTGGAATGATGCGAAAACGACCCAAAAATAAATGGAGTTACGTGTGCAAATATTTTCACCAAATAACTTTTACTTTTTTTGCTAAAATTTCCCAATAATTAGAACGAAATTCATAAAGATGTCTGACATGAAAGGACATAATATGCAAAAGTGTGGCTAACGTTAAAATTTAATTGGGGTTCTAACGCAGTTGGTCTTAAACCCAAATTCGCAGCGAAGTGCCTCAAATAAGGGGTTGTTTATACTTTGCTCAAACGAGCTAAATTATGTCAGTGAAACTTAAATTGTTAAAAGAAGATATAAGAAATTAAAAAAGGAAAAAAAAATTTAACGTTTCATAAAAAATAATCTGAAAAGTATTTATATCTGTAAAAACAGATATTATTCCAACGAAGGGAATCACAGAAGAATTAGTATCTGGGTAAATTCCATGAATCTTTTCAATATTCCTTTTAATTTTTTATTTCTAATATAATTTTAATGCCTTAAACAACATGATACGTTTTAAGCAATCATATTTCATCAGAGATAAAAATCAAGATTAAAATACTGTCATGCGTTAGTTAACAAGAAAGGTATTTTGTTATTAATAAAACTAATAACTAATATTTGCTAAAAGAAAAAATTGTTAGTTGGCTACTGCAAACTGCTTAAGTAGATTTACAGTCATCGCATAAAGAACTGGTTTTCTTAGAACTGATTTAAAAACCGTTGGATAAGGTCTGGTTACCTTTGAACTGATCTGAAAGCCGTTGCATAAAGGCCAGGTTACACCTTATAACTGATGTTTAAAGTCTTAATAAGTTAATTCAGATCATTCCAGATTTAATTTTTTCTTATAAGACTAGAAAAGTTTATCACTGCATGTGTGTGCGTGCGTCCATCCATTCATGTTTGCGGGGTGCGTGCATGCATGCATACATGTAAATGTAAGGTATAGCTACTCACTATATTACAAGATTGAAATAATTTCCTGGCTTTTTTAAAATTTGTCGTATTATAGTTTTTTAATTTCTGTAAATATTTATAACAGAAAAAAAAATGTAAAAAACGAGGTGTGTTATCCTGTAATAATATTTATATATATATATAGAAATTCGGTAAAGCTGGTATAGCTAGATATGTTTAAAATATAAATATATAAAAAAAATAAATAATTTTACTACAAATATTTTTTTTTTAATTGCAAAAAATATTTTGAGGCCAAAAATCGCCCACCTTAACTTTAGAACCAAAAAAGCCTTTGGGTGACGAATTTTATTACTTATTACGACTATAGCAATTTTTAAGGCAGAGGGAAATTCTGGGAATTATTATTTTTTTGTTTAATGAAATCTGGTATTGTATTTTGTTGAAATAAAAGCTGAGCTTAGCGTTTATTAATTATTAAATCAAAGAGAGCGTTTCATTTAGAATCTTTCCATGTTCATCAGTTAAATAACTCTCTTCTGGGGTTACAACAAACAAGGCTCCTGGTTGCACAAATATGATTAAAATTCAAATAATAATTGAAGAATATTAAGGCTGAATTATCATCATGGGAAGACCCTTTCATTTTTTTAAACATCGCTGTATTAACATCGTGAAAGCCCCTATTGCTTGTATAATAATCGCTGCAATATTATCATGAGAAGACCCTACAGTTTGTTTAAACATCGCTGCATAATCATCATGCTAAGTACTACAGTTTGTTTAAATATCACTGCGTTATAACCATGAGAAGTCTAGTCTGTTCAAACATCTTGTATTATCATCATGAGAAGCCCTATAATTTGTTTAATCATCGCTTCATTATCATCACGACAAGACCCTTTCGATTGTTAAACCACAGCTGCATAATCATTTTGAGAAAACCATTTGGTTTGGTTAAACATCCCAAATTATTTTCATGAGAAGCCCCTATAGTTTGTTTAAACATCGCTGCATTATCATTGTGAGCAGCTCCTATAGTTTGCTTAAATATGGCGGCATTATCTTCGTGAGAAGACACTAGTTTGTTTAAAGATCGCTGCATTATCATATGGCGAAGGACCTAGAGTTTGTTCAAACATAGCTGCATTGTCATGTTAAAACTGCATTATAATTGGGTTAAAAATCGCTCACTATCAACGTGAGAAGACCCTATAATTTCTTTAAACTTCGTTGCATTATTATGAGAAAACCCTATAGTTTGTTTAAACGTCGCCACATTATCATATTGATAAGACCCTATAGTTTGCTTAAACATCGCTGCATTATCATCATGGGAAGGCCCTAAAGTTTGTTTAAACATTGCCGTATTATCATCGTGAAAAGACCCTATAGTCTTTTTTTACATCGCTGCATTATCATCAGAAGACACTATAGATTGTTTAAACGTCGCTGCATTATCATCAGAAGACATTATAGTTTGTTTAAACGTCGCTGCTTTATCATCATGGTAAGCCCCTATAGTTTGTTTGAATATCGCCACTTTATCATCGTGGGTAGGCCTTTTGTTTTGATTAAACATCGCTGCATTGTCATGAGAATATCCTATAGTTTGTTTGAACATCTCTGCAGTATCATGAGAAGATTCTCTAGATTGTTTAAACATCGCTGCATTACCATCGTGAGAAGACGCTAAGGTTTGTTTAAACGCCACTGCATTATCTTATTGAAAAGACCCTATAGTTTGTTTAAACATCGCTGTATTATCATCATGATAATCCCATATAGTTTATTTTTACATCGCTGCATTATAATCGTGAGAAGACCCTATAGTATGTTTAAGTATCGCTGCATTACCATCGTTCGTTTGTTGAAGACCCTATAGTATGTTTAAATATCGCTGCATTACCATCGTTTGTTTGTTGAAGACCCTAAAATTTCTTAAACATCGCTGCATTATTATATTGAGAAGACCCTATAATTTCTTTAAACATCGCTGGATTGTCATCATGATAAGCCCTTATATAGTATGTTTAAACATCTCGGCATTTTAATCGTGAGAAGACCCTATAGTTTCTCTATACATCGCTGCATCATCATGAGAAGATCCTATGGTTTCTCTATACATCGCTGCATTATCATGAGAAGACCCTATGGTTTGTTTAAAATCGCTACATTATCTTGGGAGGTTCCTATAGTTTTTTAAACAACGCTGCATTGTCATGAGAAGACGCTATATTTCGTTTAAATGAGAAACTTGAACTTAGCATCTCTTTGCAGTTGCAAACTTTGGCGAGTGTTATCTTTTGAAATATTAGGAACATGATTGTAGATGAATTTTTATTTTTTGCATCAGTGGATCTTTTGGCTTATTGAATTTTTCGAAAACTGAGTATCACAAAACCGTCAATTTTTTGATCAAAAAATCTTTGTATTTTTGAATCAGCGATTTTTGGATCGGCTTATATTTGGAACAATAGATTTTTAGATATAATAGCATCAGTTTGAAAGAAAATTTTTTCCCATTTGTATAGATTATTCCTTAAAGAAAATTGTGATAATGTTTTTTATTGAAGATAAGAAACGAAAGAGTCACAACACCGTTCATAAAACATCCATATTTTTAATTAATGAGTTACTTTTTACAATCGCACATTCAAGTTATAAAATTAAATATTAGATCTAATCAAAAATTAGCATATATTCAAATTATAATTACATCAAGTAGGTTTGAGGAAAGACATCAATTAAGGAACGTGACCTTAAGCCAAATGAGATAACAAGGAACTAATGAAGGGATACGACGTTACACCCAATCAGATAACAAGGAACTAATTAAGTAATATGACATTACGCCCAATTAGATAACAAGAGCTAATTAAGGAATATCTCGTTACTCCCAATCACATATGAAGGAACTAATTATGGAATATGACATTCACCCAATCAAATAACAAAGAGCTAATTAATGAATAAAACGTTACGCCCAATCAGATAACAAGAGCTAATTAAGGAATATGACGTTACGCCCAATCAGATAACAATGGTTTAATCAAATAAAACAATTAAATATTGGATCACGTGTTTGTTTAGTTACCTGTCTGTTTAATTTGGACTTTAACCACCTTATGTGTAATACCAACATTATTTTGAGGGCACACTATGATATAGATAGAAATTAATTATTGAATCAAAGAACCAAATATATGATATAAGATGTACTGTCTAAAACCATATGATCCAAATATCCATTGCTCCATTAATTTTAAGATCCACTAACATTATGAATCACTGATGCGATGATACACTAATTCAAATTTCAATTGATCAGAACATCCACTAGTTAAGTGATTCATTAATTTCAACAAATACTGATCCAAAAATAAAACTTTATTTATCCAAAGTTATATATATCCAAAGTTCTACAAATATAAAAGATTCACCGAACTCAAAATCCACAAATCAAAAGTTCTAAAACTTCAAAGAACTAAAGATCTGTTAAGCACGATATATATTTACTGATGAAAATATATGAGTATATGAATATAGATATATACTAGTTCAAAAACTTATGAACTCAAGAGATAGTGCGCACAAGAAAAACGAAAAAAGGAAATGAATTTCTAAATATAAATATTTACAAAATCGGTGTTCAAATTTACTCCACAAGCAAAGTCAACGTACCGCAAAAACTTTATTAAGGAAAACTCTTTGAATCCATAAAATTTCTGGAAGTGTTCTCCAGGGATAAACCAATGCCTGCTTCCATAGTTACCAATAACAGTAAAAGTTCTTTAGAACTGCTGTTGATAACTCGAAAAAGGTTAACTTTCCAATCAAAAATCTTGTGTGGATAAACTCAGCAGTAAGACCAGCAATGTATGGACTGCACAATTTCTTTTCGGATACGTTTCAAGGGTTTCTGTCAATAGACAGTGAAAGTCTTTTAAACGAAATCAAACAAATGGTATCGATGATCATACTTAAACACTGTGCAACCAGTAAACCTCAGCCAGTAGCTCAAATCATCAACTTGTGGATAAAATGTGCAGTCTTACCATCGTTATCAATTATCAATAATCATGTTCCTATTCTAGAAAAAGCTGTCAGAGAAAAAGACCTCACATAGCTTAGTAATGACATTAGAAGTTAAATGAAAGCCAGGGATTAATTAATAAAAATAGTCCGAAAATCGGAAAACGTTTGCGATTGGCATGCCTAACGTAATTTAAGAAATTTAGTTACACGAGCGATCCGATACAACAAACATATTCTTTACTTCGAGAGAGCATCGCAGTACCGAACTCTTTTTGGAACAGCATCAAACGTTGCTACAGAACAAGCCTCGTATTATGATATTTCCACTATTGAAAAAACACTTACGATAGATAAACTACTGATTGCTAATAGTTTTTGTTCATTCTTTACAAACGTTGGAAAAACAATATTAAAGTGTATCCCTTCTTTTATCAATCCTACCAAGCAACATCATGATCAACGTGAGTTTAAATGAACAAACAAAAATATATGTCGGTTTAGAACGTGATATGAAGAAAGCAGTCTTGAAATTTAAAACCTGAAAATCTCCAGGATATCATGACCTTCCTGTATCATTAATCAAGGATAGCATCGATCAAATTCCACGCGTTTTAACGTCTTTAATAAACAAGTGTATTACCAGTTCAGTTTTTCTATTTTCAGAAAAAAATAGACAAATGATACCAAATCATAGATCGGATAAGAAATCATTAATAGATAATTATAGACCAATATCTGTCCTGCCTATATCATTCAAGGTTTTTGGAAAGTTAGTTCACAAACAACTTCGTGACTACCTGGAAATAAACGATCTACTATCGAAAAACCAATACTGCTTTCGAACAAACCGATCAACTTAACAAGCAGTAACGATTCTAATTGATCATATTGCTTCCAGTATGCACAAGCTTAGTTTCCGGTGCAGTGTTCTAAGACTTGAAAAAAGTTTTTGATATGGCAGATCATGGTCGACTTCTACCAAAATCAAATTCATATGGAATCACTTTAACCGAAAATCTTTGCTTCACCAGCTATCTTTTCAATCGAAAACAGTATGTCACTATAACTCAACATCTTCAAAACTAATTACAGCAGTTGGAGGAATCCCTCAAGGCTCCATACTTGGAACATTGTTATTTTTGGTTTTTATTAACGATCTTCATCTCTATTTGCAAAACAGTAGAATAATTTTATATGCTGATCATCCAACACAGACTTTAAAATCATCGAAAAACATCTCAATCATGATCTCGAAAGTATCTCAGAATGGCTTCTTATTAACAACCTGATATTAAATCTAAAAGATGGAAAAACGGAATAAGCCATATTTGGAAAACAAAAAAAACATATCAAAAGTGAATAGCTTTAAATTAAGTTGCTTAAGAGAATACCAAACGAACTAACACCTCATGCAACTGAACAAGTTTACATGAGGATGATACTGTCTTTGATTCTTTATTGTGTGTAGTAACTAATATCTGGGAAGATTAGCAACTCTGCTACAATCTCTACAAGATCGAGCAGAAAAAATCATCTTTGGAAAAAATAGCAAATGTCAATTCAATAACATCATAAACGAAATTGAGAGAAAAAGTTTAGTAGAACTTTTTAAATGTATAAACGGATTAAACCCTTTAATGATTTCTTTACCCTCACCAATCAAAACCATCGTACAAGGGGTAATGGCCATTCATTAAAACTAACAAGCGTAAAAAGTAAGCAATCCTTTAAATTTCAAGCAGTTATAAACTTCAACTAACTATCCTTGGAAATAAGAACTGAAAAATCTCTTGTACTCTTCGAAACAAAATGCAAACCATTTACTAAATTTAATATATTTTATAACAATTTTAATTATAAATATTTTATAATAATTTTAACATTTATTTTTTACTAACTTTATTTATTTTGGATTATATGAACAGGTCCTTGTAGGATAGCAGTTTTTATTTTAACTGAAAAGAGTCAACCTGTTTAAATATGGCTATAATAATAATCAATATGGAAGTTTGCGAAAACCATCCCAACTTATAAAAATGGAGCTGAGAACATTCCTGATAACTTCAAATCAAATTCGGTTCTGCCTGTACTTTCTAAAATACTTGAAACTTGAAAGGTCAGTGTACTTGCAGCTATACACTTACTTAGAATAACACAGGCTTATCAAAGACAACCAGTTTGGTTACCGATCGAAAAGATCAACGCAACTTGCATCAACAATGCTAATAGACAATATACGACCACAGGGTAATTCTGGGAGTTTAGTTGGAGCAGTTTTTATTGATCTCAACAAGGCATTCTATACAATTTCTCACAGCATTCTTCTTGGGAAGTTATCAATTTACGGTGTGAAAGACAATGAATTAAACTGGTTTACAAACTATCTGTTTAATAGAAATCAATTTTTAGTCGTCAACAAAGAAACATCTGAACCTTTCAAGTTTAAATCAAGTGTACCTCAGGGGTCCATTCTTGGATCTCTACTATTTGTAATATTTTTAAACGACTTAAACGAATGTCTGAAGAGTGGTAATTAAACAACCCGACGATACTGTCATTTACTGTTGCAGTTTGATTCATGTTTTATAAATACAAAGCAAAGCCATGTAGAAATTTTATTAAATTTTTCAATTTGTATTTTAATAACAGTTTTAAAAGAAAAACATTTTTTTATAATTAACAGTCATTATTTCAAAATGCTAATCTTAGTGCGCCGGCCAAAAAATCTGAAGAACCGTTTAGTGAAATTTTATAAGATTTTCAGCAACTATTCATAGTATTAAAACATGTGATTTAAGTGCAGTACTTTTTTTAAATATGTTTTTAATTTCTAGTTTTATATTATCAAGCATCAGAAAAATTTGTATTTTAAATTCGGTAAATCAGTTACAAATACTGTTACAGGTAGCCCACCGCGTGGGCTACCTATAACAGTATTAAATAGACCATTTTGTTTGTTGAGGTCGTCCACACCAAATATAAGGTTATGATTACAAACCTAGTTCAATATTTTTTGGCCGGGGTAGACAGGATAAATGTTAGTTTTTGCCCTAGCACCTCTTACCATAGCAACCACCGCCATTTTCGTTGAGTTGTATCAACAAATACTATCTAATGATGTAAATATCCTGTAAAAATATTCGTTTTATTAATAATAATAATAATTTCTATTAATTCAAAGATCGACTTTGATGTATTGATACACTGATTGATACATCACTCTATAGTTTAATTAATTTATAAATTCACTGATTTGCTGCTCCATTGTTCCAAAAATTGACTGATCTAAAAATTCATTCAGAAAATGATGTACTAATCCACTGATCTAATAGCTTATTCTTACATAGATTAAATGAACCAAAGATTTATTGATTTAAATAACTTTTTTCCTTCACTAAATCCATAGATCCATTATTTCCAAAGATCCAACGGTTCGAAAATCCACTTTTCTAAAGATCAACTGATCTTAAAGTCAACTGATTCAAAATCTACTAACGCAAAAATCTTCTGATACAACGACTCACTAAGGATGCACTGATCTAAAAATCCCTTGATCCACATATTTATATATCAACTTTTACTAAGTTATCGTTTCAGAACTCCACTGATCCAAATAACCAGAGATCGTAAGACCAACTGTTTCAATAAAAAACTGATACAAAGGTGCACATACCCTAACATCACTTTAAAATTCCACCAATCTGATTTACACAGGTCCAAAGATACACTAGCTCAAAGATATACTGGCGCGAAGATCAACGGTGCTAAAAATCTTCTAACCTAAGGAGTAATTTATCCAAACATTTCTTGATGGAAGTTCCGCGGAATTAAATATTCACTGATTCATTGATAAATTGGACCACAATTTCAAATACCAATTACTTGAGCACCTATATAATATTTTTTTATGGAGGATCATTATTTCTAAGGTATATTTTAAAAAATCAAATAACCTTAAAATTTTTTGCCAACATCAGCAATTATTTCCCTTTTTTGCAAAGTGCGTAAAAAATTCTTAAAGATTTTCTGAAAAGATCAAACACTTGAACTTGGGTTTAATTTTTTTTGAACGAAACAAATTGACTGATCAAATGTTAAACTACCCGCTTTTCGTTCAAAGAAACTATAAAAAAATCCATTCCTTGGAAAATAAATTTAGTTTCGAATCTAGAAAACAACCGGATCAAACGAAACTTTTTGTGAAGCTGAAAACTTGCTGGGTAAAATTCGTCAAACGGCTGAGTAAATCCCATGGTCCTTTAGTTGAATATACCACTTTTTGAGACCTCAAAATTTTTTTTGTGTATTGATAAAAACTTTACGAAATTTTTCCCTTTTTTCCCAGATTTAAGAAACTTTCACTATTGCAATACCTAGTTTTTAAGAAACTTACGTGTACTTTGGAGTCGTACCTGTTCTACCATCTTCTTAAAAAAATTCAACACAAAAATGGGCTTTCTCGAATATCAAAAACAATTTTTAAAATACCTCAACATTTATTTTCTAATTAAATATTTTACAATTTCAAGCTAAGCCTGTCAGAAAAACGAAAAAATTAAAGAAAAATAATGAATGCATTAGACAAATACTTTTATGAAACAGTAAACCACTCACCACTTCAAAATAAAATGAAAAAATTTTGGAAAAAGAAATTTTATTTTACCTTTTATTGAACTATCGAACAAGCATCAAACATCCCTAGAACGCCTTCAAGGTACACCGTTTTTCGAAAAAAATGTATGAATTTCAAAATTTTTTTTCTTTTTTACAAAGGCATATTAAATGTGCAGATTAACTTTTTTAAAGATGCCAGTTCGCAAAATTTTTTAACAGGAGAGATAGTCATCTAAATAAATAAATATGAAAACAAACCTGAAGATCTAATTTCCATTCTTGAATATCACAAATGCTGCAATAAACCCCCTCCATATTTAAGTCTCACCTAACCCTCCCAAATTGGTTAGCAATACCCGAAAAAATGGTCTGTTAGATGTCTAATCGCTAATGGCTGGTCTATTAGACATGGTGGCTGGTGATATTATTCCAAACTTCGGCTCCTGACGTAGCTTAGCGTATTTGTCTGCGCCTACACAAACTTCCAACCTTTTAAACAATGTTGAGTATAACATATGGAGTACCACTTACAGACTCACATAAACGTAGCTTTTTTTGAGGGTCTTTACTTAAAGAGACCTGTATTAGGTATGCCTAAGCGATAATTTAAACCACTGACCCATATCCGTACAGCGCCTTCTGATAAGTGCAGGGGAGTCTATTAGAGCATTTAATTCAATATAATGCTTATAATGTAAATAATAAATTAAAACTAGGCTTAACTAATAAATAAAACTCATTAAAATTATTCAAGTATAAACACAAATTTAATAACATATTTAAAAGAGATTTTTATTGAAATATTTCTTTATTTCACAATTCGGATATTTCCTTAACTTTTATCTCTACAGGTTTTGTTACCAAAAATCATTGGAAAATTTCTATCCCTTTTGCCCGCTTTTCGTATACAATTCCCCATGTTAGGAAGCATGACAAGCCCCCGAAACAAAGCCTAATAAAAAATCGGCTCCTCCCTGACCTAATATTGAACAAAGAAAGGTTATACATGATTTAACAAATATCACTGTTTTTAAGGAACTAAATTTACATTTCAAGAATTCCCTATGAGTAAAAAAATATGTCTTATTTTTTCAAAGAGATTGGTAATGTTTTAAACTTTCCGGGGTTTAGTTTCCAGGTTTCATGTAAAAAAAAAGAGATTAAATTTATATCGCAGTGTTGCTATAAATATACATAATATAATATAATATATAAATGTACTAATTTTTTTATTAATGCATTACGATTTTTCATCAAATGTTAGAAAAAGCACAGCAAAAAGATTGAACCGTGTTAAAGTATTACTTTTATTTCTATTTTCTATTTTCATTACATTGCTTTTTAACTCATTCAACAGGCTGCGGTCACACAGAATTTTGAAGCTAACTTTAAGCTAGATAATTTAGCTATTATGTGTGTCTTGCACACTTTTAAAATATTTTTACAATCCAAAGTGTTTAAAAAGTTTTAACTAAAAATTTCGGTATGAACCCTGCAACCAACAATTCAAATCTTTTCCGATGATAACATAGTATACATGACATCACTTGGAATTTTGATGTTTTCTGCTCCATTTAAATTCTACTGATATTCGCTATTTTCCTATTCATCGTCATCTCGTACTAGATAGAACGGCGAATCGTCCGGGAATCGATGGTTAGTATCCGCAACATCAGAATTATGTACGACTTCACATAAATCGTAATTCAACGAAGAATTGCAGTCAAGTTTAAGATCACTTTTATACTCAGGTAAGTCATAATTTATGAAAGATTCCGACTCCTCATTGTAAGATGGTAACTTGTGGTTAGTAAGATCTTCTGCATCTATCTCTATATTATCACTTTTGTCTAAGGAATCGATCTCTTGGTATGCCTTTGTCATGTCACTAGAATTTGTTACATACGTTGGTTTTGTTATCTCATCAGAAGTTAATTCAGAACATAAAAGGGATTTTTGTCCCATAAGTTCTTTAGAATAAGTTTTATCAGATTCTTCAAATTTACTATTGAATGTAATGTGCCGATTGGGAGATCCTAGTTCTTCTGATGCATCACTAGAGCTTCCTTCAATGTACTCGTTCATTTTGATAGTACCAATGCATACATCGGAAAGCATTTCTGATGAAGAATAAATATCGTCGATATCTTTCAAGTTAACTTCTTCTTTTTCAGCCAAAATAACATTAATTTCGTTTTCAAGAAATTTTTCTGAATCGCTATCGTAAAAAACTTTATTTTCAGATAATTCATATGTATTGACGCACAGATTTTTGTCGTCGTCATAGCATTTAGATAGTAACGTTCCAAAACTGTTATCAATATTGGTGACATCTTCAATCGGTTTATGGATGGAAATATCAGAGGAGTCCGTACTGTATTCATAACACGATATATCTGTTTTTGGTTCCATTCCAAAGTCATCGTTTGACTCATGTTGAATGGTTGCTATGTCAATTTCTTCTACAGCTGAATCATCCAAATTATCATCACTGCTAACCGTCAAATCCGAAATTTCACTTTTTGAGCATCGAATTTGATCAGATAATTGAAAATCTTCTGTTTCCTTTTTATCGCTTTCATTTTGTTGATTTTCAATATCAATAATTTTATTCAATTCACCTATGGCATTCAATTCACCTATAGCATTCGAAGATTTAACAGTACCATGGAACTGCTCGTCAAATGTAACTGATTTTTTAAAGCTGCTATCGCTAAATTCATCGTATTTAATACCCATACTTGAATCATCATGACAACCAATAACATCGTTTATTTCTTCTGTATATTCGATTTTTATCTTTTCGCATAATTCAGAATTAAAATTTTCTTCCATTTTTCTGTAGCATTCAAACTCAGGTGATGTGCTCAGATCATCTAGAGTTTGAAACCAAAAGAAATATTTAAATATTATCGAAAACATTTTTGCAAGTATAATGTTGATTGTAAGAAAGAGTTGTAGCGTATTGTCACGTGATTTCAATGTTCGTTGTCACGTGATGTCATTTTTCTAAACAAGAATATGTCAGCAAAGTTTTAAATTATCAAAAAAAAAAAAAAAATGACACAAAATGCAAAAAATTTTGTAAATTTATGAACAATTAATTATAACTATCAAATTTATAAATAATTATAAAAATTAAATTTATAAATTTGAATTATAGTTGAATACTTTTAAATGAGCTATTCATTTGCCCATTCCGTTTAAACGGGTTTTATACTTCATCTCACCAAACTATTGCTCAGAAACATGTTATAACAAAACAAGTAACTACCAAGTTACCCTTTCAGGAAATGCTCTCTACGCTTGTGGCGTAGATAAAACGTGAATGAATGAATAAGATTTTTTGCAAGACACAGCAGTAACAGAGAGCTAATCGAAAAGTGGGTCGTCTTTACTTAACCTCCTGCAGCACACCAAATGATAACATGTAACGCAATAAATTTTAATGAACTAAATTTAGCTTGCCTGGATTTGCAATAGCATATTAGCTACTTCAACGGCACCAAATAAAAACCAAACAAAAGAAACCCACGTCCGTTATAGTTTTTACCTTATAATAAATATATATAATAATAAGTATATAAAAATGATATATAAAAATAATAAATTATGTCGAAGTTTAATTTTAGAGGGTGATGCGCTTTATAAAGGGAGACACTTAATAAAAAATATTTATTGGATAAGAAATGGGAGAGTAGTAGAACTTTTAAATATTAAAGCTTTGTTAAAACTTTTTTAAATTTTAAAGAATAAATGTGATCAACCCATGATAAGTTTTAGATCTCGCTTTTTCAAACCCGATCAACTATAAACCCGCTCAACTGTAAATAACATACTAATCCCGCTCAACTGTAAATAACATATTAATTCAAGAATGGTATTTATATAAACTTTATTTAATTCAGTGTGCAGTGTGCATTGAATTTTAACTCTATTTGTAACATGTACTATGTCTAGTATTTAAAAAGTATTGAAGAAATCGGAAAAAAGCCCTTGAATGTTTTTTGTATTTCAAAACGGCTAATTGAACTTCTTTTTTTTTTTTTTACAAAACGTTCATAAAACATTCTAGAGCATTCCAAATTCCAATTTAAACTTCCTTAATTTTCAAAAATTGTGTTTTGCTGATTTTGATCTTTGTTAAAAGAAAATGATAGATTATCCATTAAAAGAATAATACCTTCACACTTTGAACATTTTTTTTTTTTTTTAATTAAAAAGTCTCAATGCTATCGAAACGTTTCTTAAGCTTGACAAGGAAGGGGGTGGGATGGAATGTGCATTTCATTGCTTTGAAGTTTGTAAAACCTAGAGGTTATTCATATGAGAAAAGTGTGTGGATTCAAATGCAATTGGTTAAATATATAAATATCTAACTGCAATAAAATTAATTCAATTCAAACTGTTATAATTATGCAATTCAAAATGTCATAATTATGCAATGCAAACTGTCATAATTATGCAGTTCAAACTGTCATAGAATCTGGTTACTTGTTGAATCGCAGCTCAATTTTATAAATTTGGATTGAAATAGCATAAATATCCTGTTCCATTTACATAAATTTTTTTAACTTTTAAGGTTTCGAATTAGATGATTTAAATTGTAAATTTCATTCCTCAATACCCTTACCAAGCAATCCCACCTTCATATAAGTTATAAGTATAATCTTTTTCTTTAGGCCCAACGTAAATTTCGTGTTTGTCATACAAAAACTCATAATTTTAAAAATGCATTAGTATTAACATACTAACCTGAAGAACCTAAGGTTGCGACGTCCGAAATTGGCGTTTCTACCTCATCGCATTTTGTTTCTACGCAATCAGTTTGTGGGTTCACCAAGACGAGATTAGCAGGAATGTGTTTCGATGCGGTTGTTTCGGGTTCGGTCGGTTTCACATCTCTGAAATCTAAAGAAGTTGAGCCAGCGCCTATTTCTAATTCAGAAAAAGGAGTTGTTGCATCAAATTGGTGAACATTATCACTCAATTTTTCTGCAGTCGTTTCTGTTTTCGTAGTTTGATTGTAATCATTTACATTGGGAATATTTTGCACCTCAGGTGCTGATAAATCGAATTCTAATTTACGACTATCATGCACATCATGTGTTATTACAACTTTCTCTGCATCAGAAAAAAGTGCTGCTGAACAGTCAGTTACGACATCAGTTGAATCTTTATTCTCATCCTGAATATCAATATTAGCGATTTCACCATACATGTGATCTTCATTATTAACAGCCACTTCTATTGCATTTTCGTTTGCATCATTTTCTTGCTCTTCGGTAACATCTAAACTATTACCATTAAAAGTTTCTTCTAATGAATCAGCAGAGCAGATCTCTGTGAATGATTTTTGTGGCTTTTCATATTTGTCAACACTCAACGGCGTATAAGAAGCATCATATCTATCCTTTTCGCTACATGTATCAAAGGAAGGTGTTTCTAATGAATTTTCTGTCTCTGATTTAAATTTATCGTTAGAACCCTCGTCTGATGAATCAGCAAAAATAATTTCAGTAGACGTGTTTTGAAACTGACCATCTACATTCAAAGGACAAACACAAAATAAATTCACCTCAGCTTCAACACTCAACTCTTCAGGATTTGATTGTGGCAATTTCTCAGTTTCTGCATCAGTAGATTCTGTAACTAAAAATTCAGTTTCTTGGTTACAATCACTTTTAATTGATGTGTAAAAATTTCCTTCCTCATCAGGTGATTGAATAAGTGTTTGTGTTAAAGAAAGATCCGGTTCAACTTCAATACTTTTAGTCGGCTGGTCAAAGAATGCATCATCTACTATGTTCTCAGAATTTTTTTCTGGAAATTCATTTTTTTCTTTAAGTAAATGGCTTGATAGTACATAGTCTGTTTCCTTAAAAGTGTATTCATTGGAATCAGATACATTCGAAACATCCAATTTGTCATTGGTAACGTTATTGTGAAGCTCTTCAATTGTATCCACAGCATTTATTGAGTAGTTTTCAGATTGCAAATCTGCACTTACTGATTCTTGGTTTTCCTGGCTGTTGTCAATATTTTCGCCAATTTTTAGGTTTGTTTCTGCTTCCAGATTAAGCTGAATACTATCTTTTTCAATTACATTGCTTTCCGTATCTTTCGTTTCGTTTGAATCTAGGTTATCAGATTCAGATACATTCGAAACATCTAATTTCTCATTAGTAACGTTATTGTGAAGCTCTTCAATTGTATCCACAGTATTTATTGAATCGTTTTCAGATTGCAAATCAACACTTACTGATTCTTGGTTTTCCTGACTGTTGTCAAGATTTTCGCCAATGTTTAGGTTTGTGTGCGCTTCCAGATTGAGCTGAATACTATCTTTTTCAATTATATCATTGCTTTCCGTGTCTTTCGTTTCGTTTGAATCTAGGTTACTAGATTCAGATATATTCGAAACATCAAATTTATCATTAGTAACGTTATTGTGAAACCCTTCAATTGTATCCACGGTATTTATTGAGTGGTTATCAGATTGCAAATCTGCACTTACTG
>JAUZNK010041330.1:0-17141 GCA_035046665.1 Euphysa ruthae
ATTTAGATTTAAACATAGTGGTTTATGGTTTTTTCCACGAGATATTTAGATTTAAACATAGTGGTATATGGTTTTTTCCACGAGATATTTAGATTTAAACATAGTGGTTTATGGTTTTTTCCACGAGATATTTAGATTTAAACATAGTGGTATATGGTTTTTTAAGTTTTTTTATTTATTGGCATTGAATATCTTGAGTTTAAAAACAAATCATTTAGAAATGAGTCAACGTTTGTTAAAAGGACGCATTGTATCCCCTTAACCTTTTTTCATCCATTTTTTTCCATTGTGTTTTTAGAAAAGATTATTAAAATTTAATAAAGGTTTATTGTATGGTGTTTTTAGAAAAAAAATCTGAGACACATTTGTGCTCTGAACACTAACCTTTTATGAGGGTTTTTGAAGAGGTGGTAGTAGGGGAAAAAATTTTGTACTTGTTTTTATACTGTATATATTAGTAGGTTAGGTAAAATCCAGAAGTTAAACAAGAGAATGGCTAGGGTCAGTTTTGCTGGAGGTATCTTTTGTTTAAATAAGAACCAGTTTATTGTTTCAAAATTTTTCTTTAGAATAAATAATAAATATTATCCTGTTTGAAAATGGATTGTGATGAGTCAAGTAATGACAGAATGTGAGTTATTCATCTATTTTGATTACTGGTTGTGTGACTTGAATGATGGTAATAAACTCCACTTAACAAAGCTAACTATACACTTGTTCTCTGTCCAGCGTTTTTCACATATTACACCAAATTTCATAAATTTTAACAAATAAAATAATTATGGCTATTTTCAAAATTTATCTTTAAAAAATTATTTTAAATTTTAAATTTGGTATATTTATTTATCCATGTAATTTCTAACAATGTCACTCTCTCAGAAAAAGGATTGTCCATCTACTTCTTTCTTGAAATGAGTTGTAACTTTTAACAGTCAACATGACTGCCTCAGGAAATTAGTTAAAGGGTGAGTGAATCATTGCATGTGTTGTTTAACATAAAAAATAAAAAAAAAAATGAAGATGTAAAATGTTTCAATTGAATGTATTGAAATGAGAGTATTCAATGCAAAAAGAAATTCTCTAAGAGCTTGAAAAGTATGTATTTTTTATGTAAACAAATTTTTGTTTTTTATACTAAATATTTCAGCTTAGCTTTGATTGAAAAACTCAACTAAAATATAAGAAATAAACAAGCCTATAAAAAAATTTCTTTTAGGGACACTTCTACATGCTACCGGTGGAGAAACCTAGAAAATTTCTTGTCAACTACAGGTCCATTGGCAAATTCGGATTATGAACCAAACCCTCAAGTAAGACTAACACCATTTTTTATCTCATTTCAAATAGATCTGAATTTGAAAACAAGGTAACGAAATAAAACAGCATCAATCACATTTTAATGTGAAAATGATTTTAATAAACTC
The DNA here is from genome assembly GCA_035046665.1 of Euphysa ruthae. NCBI lineage: Eukaryota > Metazoa > Cnidaria > Hydrozoa > Anthoathecata > Corymorphidae > Euphysa > Euphysa ruthae. The sequence continues at coordinate 1,425 of JAUZNK010041330.1, forward strand.
TACTAGGAGAGTTATAAGAAACAGGCAAAATCTCTATAAATTTATTTTTGTAAATCTAAAGTTAAATCTACCTCAAATAATTAATTAGTTATTGAAAGTTGTTACTATATATAGATGAAAACCTATAAAATATTAGCATATGTTAGAATAAATATATTGTAATATATTTAGCGTTAAAGCATGGTCAAGTAAGTTTTATTTTATCAGTTACTGAAGAACATAGGCCTTGGTTTACTTTGTGGACCCAAGATGATGGGATTTTATATTATTTATGAATGAATTGACATTTTTACTGATCTTAATGTCTTTGGTTACAGTATTCCAAACTGAATGCCTTGATATGAGACGGAGTTTTTGGCTGGTCAAAACTTTTGGTGATATCTTATGTTTTTATTTAAATCAACAACAGGTTGTTGTTCAAATCTGTCGTTTATATTTTGTCGGTTTTTTTTTTTTCAAATTATATTAGACCTACTTACTTATTTACTTACACGCCTCACAGCCGTCCTGTATTTTATTTATAATTTATTATATTGTTTATATTTTCATAATTTTCATTTTAGGAAAATGATTTATTTTTTAAAATTTTGGATTAGCCTAAAAGATTTTTGTGCATATTTGCGAGCCTTTAATATTTAGAAAAACTAGTGTATTTTTCTTAAAAACGTAATGGCTATTTAGTCACAGATTATGTTCCTTGGGTAGCTTAAATTCTTCTATATCTGCTCTACTAGTAAATGTGAGTTTAATACCTTGATACAATACTTTGCTATTTTTTACCTAAAAATTAAATGAGTAGAAAAACAAAGTTTAATAAAGATTACAAGGAAAGTTTCTTTTGGGTCAGCAGTACTAGGAGTGATATATTTTTTGCTACTTGCAATGTATATCAGAAAAGTTGTAATGGTTAGTAATGGCGAGATAGCAGATTTAAAACAGCATAGTAAGATAATTAAAAATAGTGAAAAATAACAGTTAATGAAAGGTCAATGGGCATTTGCTAGTAATGGCAATATCTGGGAAATCCTCCATATCATTAACTAGTAAAGAAAAAGTAACAAATGCTAAAATTATTGAAGGTTTGACTTCAGCAAAAAAAAATTAAACTTTTGCTTCGAGTAATGGCAGCGGAGGAAGGTTTAAAAAAATGTTCCCAGATTCAGCTATTGCTCAAAGTTTTAACCAGAAACAAAGTTAAAGTAAACCATCCAATTTGGCATTGCACCTTGTGTAAAAGAAGAATTGATCGAAGATGTAGCAAATAAACCATTTTTTGACCCCTCATTCATGGAAATGATGCTTTTTCTGAGGGTTTGAAGTTTGAAAGACACCATTCATCTTGATCAATTTGTAATAGACCTTCACTTTTTCACTGCCAGAAGAGAAGACTATAAAGAAGTTTCTACTATACTCATGTTACATTGTAATTTGTTTTGAAGTACTGTCAAACAAGATGGTTGAGTTTAGAATGTGTATTTGTTCGCAGTTGAACAGTACCGGAATCTGAAAGAATACTTCCTTATCAAGCTGACAATTATGCAAGGTTTTAAAGATAGACATGGAATACAGAAAGATGTCAATGCATTGGGAAAGTGCTCACCAATCAAACAGCCAAAGTGTACATATCATTTGTCATAAACATTGCCTCTTCAAAGTAAAGAACCGAAAAGACATGTCCTCTATACCAAGTCAACTAAATTGATTAACAATATTGTGCAATGGTTTGTTCCAAGTGACTACTTTCAAAAAGCTATTGGATTTATGCTCCCTAAAGTAAATATGATGAAGGCTATGGAGAAAAGGGAAGATTGTAAAGTAATATTTGTTTCTGATAATATTTTATAATAATTTCTGATATAATTTTATAAAAGTGTTCTTTCCCGAAATATATGCAAGGCTTACTAATGCAAATGATAAGTTTGCCATATTTATAAGTTTTAAATGGTACTACTGTTTTTAATTTTCTAATGTGTAAGGCTAGCGTTGCTATCTGAAGTTTATGATCCTCTTAAAAAGTCAGTAAGTACGTTCAGAGTGAGAGAGAAGTAGAGAGCAGTGGTTGATTTAGATAGATAGAACCTCTGCATCATCACAGTAAAAAAGAATAACACGAATGTATTTATCTGTGTCAGCTAAAAAAAGACGACTCACTTTACATTCTTTGTATAGGTCCCAAAGTGTGAGGAAGTATTGTAATTTTAAAATTTCTCAAGTGTAAATGGGGAAGGGAGGGAATCTTAAATCGTGAGTGTATATACTTTTAGAATGACTCTGATTTAGGTACACATGCCAGATCATTGCAAACAAAAATAAACCCTTTGGATGGCAAGTCAATCAAAATGCTAAAAATTTCTTCAACAGCTGTTGTGTCTATCTTATAAACCACCTTCCAATCGAGAACCAGATCATAAAGGATGCCAGGTATCTTCAACCAAGTATGAGAGAATGGAAATCATTTTTTCTGCATAGTATGGTTGCAGGAAAGACTGTTAGCAGTGAGGCAATGGAAAGCTATTTTGGCTTGAGCACAAAGTATGATTTATGAGACAAAGTAAAGCAAGTATACGCCCTGTACAAGATTGAAAAAATCCCAGTAAGCTTTCTAAAGAAGGTTGAAAGATCAAATATTATAAAGGAATATCAGCAACCATCATATTTTCCTGAAGCATATGGTTTAGTTGGTGTAAAGATTACTACAGTTGAAAACTATAGAGGATATGATGAGTATTGGGTAGATGTAAGCTGGTTAAGATGACTTTTGGTGTTGTATTTTTTTTGTGATAGATTATGTAAATAGTTTACTAAATATTTTGAGTGCTTTACATCCTTTATTAGGGGATGAGGCTGTGGTTAAGCTGAAAATACACAAATCTTCTAACTCTATTCCATACCCTCTTTCCTCCACTTATGATACTTGTATAGAATCTTAGTTTATTATTATACATTTTAAAGTTGTATCTCATTTTCAGGTTTCTCCGATGACAGATTTTGAGGGTAATTTGAAGTACAAAAGTTTGTCAATTTTGTGTCAGTGTGTGCTTGCATTGCCCGATGGAAATGTGGAACTGGAAAAGGATTCTCAATCAATAAAGATTCTCTCTTAAAGAAGAAACTCTTGAGGCAATCAGGAAAGTGAAAGATTTTATTACTTGGTACGACGGAGTGGGAAATGTGACAATTACAAAAGAGCTCATGAAGTGCAGATTCATTTACAAAGTATCTAGGTGTTATCTAGATGAGCAGAAAACCTTTAAAGAAGAACAAGGTAGAAGATTAGCAGCAGAAGAGGTTGAGAAGGAGAGAAATTAACTGCAATGAGAAAAAGACATTCTACGTAAAAGTATAAAAGTTGCACAAAGCTGTATAGATCAACGAAATGCAGAACTACTACTTATTACTAACTTATTATTAAACTGTTATTACGAAAAGCAAAAACATAAACTAATAAACTAATCACTTCTCAGGGTAAAATAAATATGGGACTTAAAAGGAAAACAGAACTATCAGTTGAACTACAAACAAACTATAAAGGAAAATTTAAAGAAAAAATTTTGATTTACAGTACATGTACAACTTATCTTCTGTTATTTTGTCAATAATCTTTTGTTATGTCATCATACAGACATTTACTCTTTCAAGTTCTGCTCATCAAAATTCCTGCCATAGTCCGTTTTCTCTTTTTTCTTTTTTTTTTTTTTTCATGGTGTGAGTTTTCGTTCTTTAAAATGGTAGAAAGAATTTTGCGATTAATGATTTTAATGCCAAGGAAAGTTTCAGGATCATCATGCTCTTAGCCACATAAGTTTGCTCCAAAAACGGGATGAAATTTGTTGAGCATCACTTGAAAGAGTAACACTGTTCAGATAAAGGTTCTTTATATATTTTTGCTTAGTTTTGGAAATTTCATTCACATTGTGAAATTTGGTGGTTTTATGAATCGTGTTTGGAATTGTTTACTATGATGATCTGTGATGGTTTGATTTATTTTTGCTAAAGAGTTGTAAGGGTTTAGCCTCATTTTAGGGTTTAAATAGTTTTTGATGTACAGATAAAAAGAGCATGCGCCAAAGAATTGAATGCTTTGTACTGGGAAACATCGTACTAAGTTAAAGACGTTTAATACAGCATCAGTGTACCTCAATATTTGATTTGTAAAGTGCTTCAGTATTTGATATGCAATTTATGTATTTATTTTGTAGATTTTGATTTTCGATGGAGGCTTATAAAACAAAAGTAAGAGAAAAGGGCTTAGCATTATACTTATATTATGTTGAAAATTTTGTGTCCTATTTTTGTCCGTTTTAAATTAGCTAACTGTCAAAAAATATTTGGTTCAGCATACTTACTCACTCTACTTGTACAATATTTAAATGGATTTTTATAGAAAAAAACACATAATTTTGTTTGAAATAGTTCAGTGTACTGAATAAAACCTTTGAGATAATTGATTTTTTTTTTTTTTTTTTTTTAACCCCCAGTTTTTGTTTTGGTCTATAATTTTACCACTGGAAAAATTCAGAGATACTTTAAAGGTCTTCTCTGCAAAGTTTTATACTTTTATCACAATTTGCACAATACCTGAGCTTAGATCCCTCACTAATAACAATAATTGTAAACAGCAGAATTGCATTGTGTAATTTTTATTATTTATATTTAGAATTTTTCATTTCTTCAAGAAAACATTAAAATACTTGTCGTTGGAGCAGGTGGATTGGGTTGTGAACTGCTGAAAGATTTGGTGAGTTCACTTGCATGCTTTAACCCAATCTTGTCCAGTCAATCAGACACTTTCTCGCTAAGTTTTAGAAACTTTTAAAAAGACATTTGGAAATTGCATTGAAATCTTTTTTATTGGTGTTGTGGCCCTGTCAGATTGATTCTAAATCAGGTTTCTGAGGCCAAGATTTACAAAATATGCTAATTTAGATTCTCTTTGTATTTTTGAAAATTTAACCACTGGCTGTCGGAATAAAATTATATACACTGTGCTATTATTTTAAAGAAATATGGATTACATTATTAGGGTAGGATGAGGTGTTTAAAAACAATAATTTTTTTTTCTTTTTTTGTTTTTTTTTTTTTAAGTAACTAAATGGTCATATTTTTATTCAGAAAAGTGATTTTTGGTGGTTTAAGCCTACCCTGTATATTTTTTTGTTAACTGTTTTGTTAACTCTGGTTTTTTCTAGGGTATGATGGGTTTTAAAAATATTGATGTCATTGATATGGACACTATAGATCTATCTAATCTCAACCGACAGTTTCTGTTTAGGTGAGTTTTAAACCAAACCTATCAATAAATATTTTGCCTGTACACATTGCACCAAGTATGCAGGATACATTTTTTGAAATTTTGACAGTGTACCAAAACACTTTACATATGCTATACCATTTTTTTCCTTCTATGGCTCAAAAGAAGGAAAACTTTGAAGTATTGCATATTCTTTACAATATAACTATTGTAGGCATCAGATATATGATGAAGTATGGTATTACCTTGTTAAAGGCCTATGTGATTTCAAATACGGTAAATTAAAATAATATTTTGATGCAATGATCATGACTGCTAAGTTGAAAAACAACATATTTTCAAAAATATTCGAGCTGACCATGCTGTTGCTGTTTAATTTTATTTTAGTGACCGATGTAACTATTTTACTGACCGATGTAGTAGAACTTCTTATAGACCTGTTAAAACGTTTCAGAATAAATACAATAAATAATTTTATTTTACTTAAACAGTTAAGAAAAAATAAACTTTAATAAATAGTAATATTTGGAAGTTTCTTATAAATAATTTCTTGATTAAATTAAACCGTTTAGTTTGTCAAAGTTTTAGTCCGTAAAATGATTGTGTTAGTATGGTCTGGTCTGCTGGCGTTACTGCAAAATGAATAAACAATTTTTTGTTTACTCTATTAACAATATACTTTATATTTTTATGTATAAACTACTGGCCCGCATTCATTGTATTTTTTATTTTTATATATCTAATGCTAGTTATGATAATCCCAGTAACTGATGTATGATTCTTAATAACAAAAAAGATTAAAAAACAAAATTATTATCTATTATCAGGCTTACATAAATTCTATTGTTGTTCCAATGTTTTTTTTTTCCCATCATCTATACTTTATTTAAAATTACTGCTCATTTCTCAGAAGTATGATTTGTTTACACAGAAGAAGTGGGTTTTAAACCCATGTGAATAAAGATCTATAAATTTAGAAAATTAATTTGTTGTGAGTTTTAAACAAGCTGAAATACACATACATATCAAAGTGATGGAAAAAAAAGCGTTTTAATTATCTGAAAAATATGTGTACTTCAATCTTGGTTGAATAAATTATTGTTTTGAAGAAAATCTTGGTTGATTAAAATATTGTTTTGAAGAAAATCTTGGTTGATTAAAATATGTTTTTGAAGAAATGTGCCCAATATTTGAAAAAAATATTTCAGCTGTAGCAAACAAGCAAAAGTTAAGACTGAGAAATGCAGCATTTGAATTGCAGCTCAGTACTGGTGTTTGGGGTTCACCATATGAACATCACCCAACTTGTTCTGCTCAGGAATAAATAATTAAACTGAATCTATACAATTCACTTTACAATACTTTTTTAAAAAAAACATGTATTATATCACCCTTATCACATATGACATATATCTCCCCTTTTAGACTTGTGCAATCAAAGAAATCTGCTTGTGCAATATCCAACGTACATAAAAGTTCTAGCTACGCCATTGATAGCGTAACAGAACACCAAAAAAATCTTCCAGGGTACGCTTTTACATATGAGATTGCGTACGTCTCATTAATAGGCCTGATTAGATGTTTTGACCAGACATAAACTCACATAACACAATTATTCATAACTTGTTTTTTTGTTTTAGAGCTTAACTTGTTTATTTTTTTAGATGAATTAGATGGTGTTAAGGTTACTCATATAGAAAAAGGCTTAATTTTTTTTGTTACAAAATTTCAAAAGTACGTGTTTTTCAACCCTTAAATGCCTCTCCACTATACTGTAAAGTCTTCTTTTTTTAAAGTCAGAAAGTTGAATACATGCATTTTTATATGGTTAGGTATGCCTTAATATGCACAGCAACCACACAAAATTTTAGATTCCCCTTAAATACCTCTAATAATACCTAATTTTATTAGTGTGTTTCTTATAAATCTTTGCTTTTTATTCTGTAAAATACATTTCCAAAAATCCTGTGATTATCTTGAAAACAAACAGACATATGGTTAAGTGACCAGCTTCTGAGCACACGGTGAAACCCAAAATTCCAATGAGGTGTACAACCAAATCATTTAGCAAAAATATTTGAAGAATATATTTGCGAGTCGTAGTACCTTAGAAACGGGGTAAATTCTGCAGTGCTGCAATTCAATGATGCAGCAAAACTCAAATAGAGTTTTAAGAGCTTTTCGGCATTTCGGGATCAATGACGGAGTAAACACGGTGCTTAGTTCTAACTCGAAAAATTGGTCCAGTGTTTGATAGGTGGGAAAATTGGGGGGGAAAAAAATGTTATGCTACTTATGCATATTAGTCTTTATTTGACTATTTTGATTTAGTTGGTTATTATTCACTTTTTGCTTACTTTCTCATTTTGCATTTTTGTGAGACTCTGAAACAAAATATTGTCAGAAGTACTGAAAAAATCCTCTCCAAATTTTCAGGATGTGTTCAAGACAAGTGTAAAATTCATATAGGCCTCAATTCTAGTGGTTTAAACCACAACTGTTCATTTTATTGGACCAGACATTCAGTTACTTTCACCCAAATTATGAAATTGAGAATTTTTACAACTAGTTAAAATAAAGATTGTATCTAAATATCTTGTGGGTTATATGGAAGTTCACATTAATCTAAATGAACCTGCCAAATCTCATTTTGAAAGCTCTTCTCAATCTTTTAATATTTGGTTTCAGAACTTTCAATGATATGCGCATTGATTGTCCACCATTATGAATAATTGATTGAATTGAAGATATCTTTTTCTCAATTTTCAATCATGTAAATTCAGATAGAACATAAAAATTAGACGATAAAGACCAAAGTTTTTCACTTCAGAACTTCAGAGTTTTTTTCTGTATGAGCCTCCTTAAATAAAATTGAAACGCAAAAAGTGTTTTTCATAATTTTCATTAAATAAGTTTTAACTATCTCTTGTTCATTTCTATTTCTTTCCTTGGTCTACTTGAGTCAAACAAAGTCCTATGAGTTCACCTCTGTCTAACCTTGCGCAAGTTTCTATTTTTTCTTCATTTCTCTTCTATCTTAAAATTTTGCGTTAAATTAGAGAAAAATTGCTTTTTTTATTGTTTTTTATTTTTTGATGAAAATATTTCTGATTCTGCTGTGTTTAATGTTTGAAGACATTATTACTTTTTGATTTTGGTCTTTTTGAAAAATCTGTTTAGCCTAGTCTGTAAAAATCAAAATATTTTGTCATTTTAAAAACAAATTTTGGTAATTTTCTTTAATTCAAAATCCTGGCATGGCCACAGAGGCCATCTGGTGAATGTTTTTATTAACAGTTTAGAACAGAAAACTGATTAAATTCTAATTTTCTCAAACTTTTAATTTCAGGGATGTCGGATTTCATAAATAATCTTTGGATGAGGCGCGTTCAAAATTCTGCATTTTAATTTTTTACCAAAGAGCGCACTTATCACTTATAAATAATGTTAACAATTCTTTTGAGTATTTTTTTTTCTAGGATTTATGATATTAGATTTTATTTTCCTTTTATTTCTTGTGAGTGCATTAATCACTTCTTTCTCTTTTTTTGTTGTTACGAAAAAGTTAGATAAATAAGATAGTAATGTACAGGTAAATAAGGTGGAAAGTTGTAGGTAAATATGCTCTTTCATGTAGGCGGTTAATTTTCTTTTAAAGATATTTGTTATGAAACAGCCACATTATTGACAATACGAAAATTGAGACTCAATAAATGATTTTAAAAAAATTTCTTTTTATATAGTGGTAAATAACTACTTATTCTGCTTGGGACACTTGATATTTTTCCTGTCTTCTTACATAATTCAAGAGCGTGATTTTCAAGCTGCAAATTGCAAACACCTTAAATCCAGATATGAGATGGCGTTCGTCCTCATTTGTTTTCATATAATTAATTATATTAAAAACATTCTATTGCTAACAAACTGTTATACTTTAATCTTAATAAAAGCAAATTTAGATCATAATCACACTCATAAAACATTGTATCTTTTATTTCAAAATTTTCCCGCGTTAATTCTAGGTTTAATTTTTTTATAGACTTGTAAATCTCAATCATGAGAAGATGCAGATGTTTTGTATGAATTTCAGTTTTCTTAAAAAGCATCCATATAAGTGGACAATACAAACAGTAATTTAGAACATAGCTATGTACAAGAGTCTTTGTTTGCTTAACATCTAAGGAACTTCTAGTTAAGTTTGTTATTGGCCTGCATACGTAATTTCCGGAGGTTACTAGTATAATTTAATTTAAAATCTATAGTAATACCAAGAAGTTTCATTCCTTTTTTTACATCGATTTTGTTATTAAATAACAAATATCTAGATGGAGCATCTTTGATTCTTATAAACATAATTTGAAACTCTACTGGCTAAAAATTTGTAGATTTTTAGATTTGCTACCATAGAATTGTATTTAAACTACTGCAATCGGGAAGCGTCGTTTTGAAGACAAGACAGAACATTTACAAACATCAACTTATTCGTTTATAAAAAATTGATCCTCGAGGAACACCTAAAGCTTTTCACCTAAAAATTTCTATTATTAGTTGCGCATTTCCTGTGGCTTTTTACATCATTATTTTCTATTTTTACTTTTCCTATTTTTAATTGGTTACTTTTTGGTGCTGTCATTTATTAGTCAAAAGTTGCTCAAAAGAGATATAAAATTATTTTTTAACATATCAGTGCCTTTTTGTAATAAATAAAGACCATCTTTCCATAAAAAATACTTAGATATAAAATTATTGCAATTGTATATAAAACCTTCTTTAGTGCAAAACACTTTTAGTAACCCATTAATTAAACGTGCCTTTTGTGTATCACGGAAGCTTCCTCTTTGTAGTATTGAAGAAATAAAAATGTGGTTGACTGCATTTGAGATACATTTTTTCCCTACATCAATTGTTGTATTTCAATCTCTTCCACGTTTGATGTTGTTTGAACATCATTTGTACCAACGTGTACAACTACTTTGTCTGGTTTTTGTTCCATTAACGTTGCTTCGACATGTGCAGAACGGCAGATGAATTTTCAACAGGGAATGGTTGTACAAAGATGAATCTACTTATCTTTCTTCCTCGTGTTGGCTTGACTATGCTGCCGTTGTAAATTTTTCCCACTGGATGTGATGCTAGCATATGTGCTGTTTCCTGGAACAATTCTGTTTTAGTTTAAAATAGTTTGGTTGTTTATAGGTATTAGATAGATTAAATATTTTGGAGTGACGTGGATATATTCTTTGTGGCAATGCTGTAATTTGAGATTTGGTTTGGTTTAATCTGGTTTGGGTAGTATTTTGTAAGTTTACTTATGGTGGAATGGTGTAAATCAATCTTGTATAGCAATTTTATAGTCTATAGGTGTATATCTGTTGATTTGATCTGGGTTTTGTAATGTTTTAGGGTTTGGTTACATTTTTTCCCCATATGTTTTCAGTGTTTTGCTTTCTATTTGACACATTGATTCTTTTTAAAAGAATTTGTATATCCTTGTTTAACATTTCAATGATATGATTTCTATTTATTATTTCATCTCTCAGAGAATTTATTTCATTTTGTAGTTTTTCATCAATATTTTCAGATTTGTTTATTCCCTTGCTTTTTATTTGGTTTTATTTTCAAACAAAAATTGCTTAAAATTTATTAAAAATCAGCTCGAAATTCGATTTCTTAACATAGTCGTTAACTGTAATGTCTTCATTTATAATGTTTAAAACTTATTCCTATCTTTATTTTTTGCTTGGAATAGTCTTTCCTTTAAGCGTAACTTTGTTACCTTTGGTCACAAGTTTTAGCTTCTTCAACTCTTCTTTCAGTTCTTTTAATGTCATTCCGTTGATGCTTTTTTTTTTGTGTTATTATCCATATCTTTCTTTTTTATTTTAAGCTAGGTGTAAGTTGGTTTATGTATAAGATAGGAATGTTTAGGTAAGTAAGGTAGGAATGTGTAGGTAAATAAGGTAGGAATGTGTAGATAAATAAGATAGGAATGTTTAGGTGAATAAGGTAGTAGGGTGTATGTAAAATATGTAGGAGTGTGTAGGTAAATATGGCAAATATTTTTCATAATTAATTATTGATTTTTCTCAAGGTCTCTCTTCTGGTTACACGTTTCGTTTTCATATCTTCTGATCATATGATTCGTTTACATATCTTCTATGGAAATGAGAAAGGGCTGAATTATTAGTATTTTCATAGGATTTAACTGTAAATACGTCTATATATCTTTTTATCTTCAGAAAAGCTTTTTATTAGCTTTCTGGCATTATCTGCGCTAGTTTTTTTCATCAAAGTCTATTAATGAAAATGCCTATGAGTTATTAGTTTGCCATATTCTGTTGAAGGTTGAAGGTTAGAGATTGATTCATTAAACTATTTTACTTGTTATAAACCTTTGAAATCCTCAGAACACTGATCATTTGGGAAACGTTGATGCTCATGGTTGGATATGTGAGACGTTCATATCACTTGGGTTTTGTTGTTTTTGCATACCGCCTTTCAACATATCTTCAATTTTGATACTTAGTTGTTGTCACTGAGGTCTTTTTCTAATAGTCAATTATGATAATTTTTTCTTCACAAAAAAAAATGCTTTATTAAAAATATTTACCTTCTCTTTAGAAATAAAGATATCGGTAGACCGAAAGCTGAGGTTGCAGCCGCTTTCGTTAACAATCGTATTAAGGGTTGTCGTGTTGTACCGTATCCTTTTCTTAAAATACTAATCGTTTAAAGTTTGTTGTTTTTTTACTGCCATAGCCAATTAGATTATTTGTATTCAGTCATTCACAATATTAACCCTCCTTTTCGTATGGGTGTAGTACAAAACTTTTAGGAGGGTGCCATTTTTAAGTTGAAAATTATTTTCTTGGTCAAACTGAAAAACACTGCGGTAAATAAGTAAAAAAAGTTTTTTAAATACCAGCATTCAGGAATTCTTCTGCCATTATTTGAATATAAGACTCGTACACATAAAATTTTGAATTTTTTTTACAAATTCTGGGAATATTAAAAGTTTTCAGCCAAAAAAGCTGATTACATAAATTCATGATATGCAAACATTTGAAATAATGGATAATATTGCAGCTTTTTTGATTGCCAAGCTCGTGTTCATTTTTGCAATCTTAGAATTGTATAATTTTATCCTCATTCACAGTGTTATATTTTTAAACGTAGTATGATGTTTAATATGCTGTCAATAGCATATATTTATATATTTATATTTATTTGAAGGTGTATGTTGAAGGTTTTACACTTCAACCACTTCAACCCTATAATCATTTTAGCTCTAAATTTAGCACAAGCCGAATATTGTCACAAAACAGAACTAAACACAATGTTTTTAGGCAAAAAATGGATAATCTCAGAAGACATAGTTCAACATTTTATTAGCATTTTATAATCTGGTCTTCTATCATCTGTTAATAAGATCTAGTCCGCATACCACTGACCATTACAAGTTTGTTTTCTGAAACTTAGCAGTAAAAAATTATTAACTCATGACATGATAGTTTACTTTTAGAAAATAAATTATTCAAAAACTGTTTCCACCAATCGGTTGTTGCCATCAGAAAGACAAAATTGGTTCATTAGCTTTTATATTAAATCACTACAGATCAACAAAATAACTACAGGTCAACGAATTAACTACAGATCAACGAAATAACTACAGATCAACAAAATCACTACAGATCAACGAAATAACTTACTCTTGAAAAAATTTTTTTTTAAAGTTTTACTGACTTAATATTGACGAATTAATAAAAACAATTCTCGAAAAAAGAAAAAAAAAATTTTTTTGAAATGTAGGCAACAAAAATTTTCATATGGATTAAACAATTATACTTTATATCATGAGAAATAGACAAAAACACACAAAAAAAATGCAATGATTAAAAAACCAAAACTTTTATGCCTTGAAAATTTTGCAAAATTTTCTCACCATATATTTTCATCACTTGTTTTGATTGTACAACAAAGTTCCGCTGTGCTTCTTGGTCATGCTCAATCTAAAACACTTCAAACAAAAATCTTATTTTTTAATGACGAGTTAAGTATCAACATATATTGCTTCCACCCGATTTCTAATTCAAAAGAGTTGCACATTGCAATAATAATGTAATGTATTATTTTAATTTATTCTTTAATTGAATCTTGTTATTATCTAACACAATCCCAAGAACTTGTAAAAAGAAGTTTGCGAAGACATAAATTTCAACCAATCTTCAAAGAAATTATCTTTATCCCATAACTGAAGATACTGGATATTCTATTACTTAAATAAAATGTGCCTTTTACCCTACCCAAGGTTCCATAGTATACCACATATACCAATTCATTAAGATACATTCTTCTCACTTACCTGGTAGTGGATTTGTCTTTTGTATATTCTATGCTTCAGAACTTATAGAGCATAGATTCTTTCAGAGAATAATTAGGAAAATAATTTAGGCTATTTATCACAGTTTGGTTTGAAAAATTTTGGTTTTGTGTCATAGTTAGGTTTGTAAATATCTGTATTGAAGTAAGCAAGTGTCATTTCTTATTCTCTCTTTGAAGAAAAAACTATCTACTTTAAGAAAGAAGATAGAGAGATGGTTGGGTGGATGATATATCATTGGCTAGTCATAACTAGATTATGCCAAATCGTCTTGAGCAATCCATAAATTTTACAGATTAAACCTTAAAGAATTTAAATACTGTAGACAGATAATTTTGCAAAAATTCTATTGCAAAGATTATAACTTTTAAAATTTAAAACAAAAAAATTATTTGCACTTGGTTTAAAAACCTTTGGCTAAAAAAAGCGCAGATTGTGTTTTTATTAATTTTATTACCCAGTGCAAATATTTTACACTCTAACTGCGGATGTCATCATCATTAAAGTTTCTGTTTTTTTAATTAGCAGTTCAATTAACAGGACTAATCATTTGATGAAGTGTTGAAGAAAAGTGTTTCCAGTTATAAACCCTTCCTAATTTCAACCTACTTACGGAAATATAGATTCCGAGTTTTTTTATCATTAGACTGCACAATTGGAGATTGCTACCCAAGGCTAACACCTATCCTCAGCTTTCAGCTCCAAACACCAAACTGGTATTTTGTCTTGTTCTACGATTTTAATGAAACTGTACCATCACTGAAATAAATAACTTAACTTAGTAAATTAGCAGAAATTAGGGAATTACCAGGCTCGAAACTTGCTTTTTGGGATTTTATTTTATAGCCTTAGTTGAGAAAATGGAACACAAGAAATGCAGAAAAAAGGTATTTTATTGTTAAACGCAATGCCATCAAAATCTCACTCAGAATCAGACCCATCAGATGGTGGCTCTAGCTTGAAAATGAACTCTGCTAGGTTCAGAAAAGTTGATCAAAATCAAAGCCAACCAAAATCCACCAAAGTTATATGAAAATTTTTTAATAGCAATAAAAAAGTGTCATCAGCAATAACCAAAAAAGCTACTTCAACTGAAATTATTGAAATCAATCGATTAATAGGTCACTGCTACTAAAAATAACTGTTTTTTGTCATGTTTTAATCACACACGGTACCAGTAAAATCCTAGCATTTCTCCACAAAAGTTTTAACATTTCTAAAAACTGAAAACAAAGTGAGATTTCGAAATTTTTTGATGAATTTGATTTAAAAACGGAAAGAAGAGATTTTAATTTTGCAGCTTTTGGAAAAAAGAAATTTTAATTTTGCAGCTTTTGGAAAGTTTTTTAAAAGTTTTAAATTTTTCCAACAAGTAGATAATATAGTAGAGACAAGTAGATAGAAATAAAACTTTAAGATAATCGCTCTATTTTGCTAAAGTATCAAAATGTCAAGTTTACTGTTGGCTTGCTGATAAGAGACCCTGGAAATTTGGATCATTTATAAACGTTTAAACATAAACATTTAAAGTACGAAATATGGTAAAAACGCAATGAAATATCAGTGTGCGTCACGGAATGGAATAAATTTATCACTGAAACAATTTTAAGTTAAAATATACAAACTCTGTTAATTACAAAAAATATTTTTGATTGAAATAGACATCAATTTAAAAGAATTATTCATGACTTATATATATAATTAATGTAATTAGCTACACCTAATGCCCTTTTTAAGGTTTGTTTTTAACTAAGTATCTGCTAATAAAATCTGGAGTCACTCCTTTTGGTCAACTCTTGCTATACGAGTGACTCCCTCCAAATTAACCTAATTTTAAATTAAACAACCATCTTTTTCTTTTTTTTTCTTTTTTTTTTTTTTTCTTTTTTTTTTTGCTAAACTATGAAATCTCCATCGATTTTCTTTATTTGGTTAATTTTGGAAAATATGCTTATCGAGTCTTATCTTAAGTATTCCTATAACTATAATTTCATGTAAAAAAAAAGTAAAAGTAAAAATCTTTATTTTGAATTGGAAAAATTACAACGTTAGTAGAAAACACTAATCAAATCCAATTGTAAAAGTA
>JAUZNK010041341.1:0-17141 GCA_035046665.1 Euphysa ruthae
ACATATTATATCTCAAAAATAAGCTAATTATTCTACTTTCAAAACTTGATTGATGGCAGTGTATTCAACACTACCATTATACCCGATTTGTGGTAATTGGGGAAAAACATCAAGAGACCCAAAATATGTTTTAAACATTTTTTATCTTGATAAACACGGTTCTAGGATATTTCCCTAGGATTATTTTTCCCCAGACGATACCCCCTTGAATAATTGCCCCAAAGGTAATTTATGATTAGTTAAAAAATAAACAAATAAATGCAAATTATTTTGAAATAGAATAAAAGGTATAATAGATAAAACAGAAAAACCAATTAAAGCAACATTTTTATAGGTTTTATTTTGAAAAGAAAGAAATACAATATTGTAAGCAAAAGAATGTCATATGTGGTTCATTTATCTTAAGATCTAAAAATTTAAGTGGTGGGCAACAGGACGAAATTAATCTTTTTTTATTGCAGATTTGGATTTTCATCAACTATTCGGATTATGCGGTGATTGCAATCAACATAACGCCTTCTTGGAGTAAAAAATACATGTCCATTTTTCAGAATATTCACACGAATAATACTTTCTTCTTTTTTCCAAAAATTCTAAAAACTTCCAAAAAATATGATGGCAAGATGATACACTGGTTGAAAATTGTTGTGCCACCCTTAAATGTTATTCTTGGTAAGTGAAAGCTCTTGATCCCTAAGGTTGAACCTGTTCCAAAATTCTATTGTAAATAACGATGCCCGCCTTGGTGCGTTCCTACAGAACCTTCCAATATACGTGTCCTCAAAATATTCAAGGAAATCTTTATATAGCAGCTAGTTCTAAGTCAACCAAAATTCTTTTCGGAATGTTAAGATTGTTTATTTGAAGTACCCTATTTCACACCTTTCTGAGATCTGTTTTCTGTTCTTAACTGGCAATAGGCCATAAATACAAGTCAAAATTTCAATGACAAGCACATGAATAAAATATATTTGGTAAAACATCTCTGGGCATAAGTTGAACGTATCATCGGAAAAACAATCGCGCGAATTAACCAGCAAATTTAAACTTCTGTTATGATGCAAAATTAGTGCCCGTGAAACATCACCAGCGCCACTATCGAATAATATTTTTCATGAACAGTGGTTTCCTAATAGTGCTGTGGCAACACAGATATGTCTTCTAGCTTGAGCGTATTAGAGTGCAAACTCAGATGTTCTTTCGCAAATTGGTAAACTTTGGTAAATTTAATGGTGTATTTCTTGGAAATACATCTCAGAGAATCTGATGAGAGCTGTCTTGTGTTATCGGTGCTTTTCACTTGTTATTTGCGCGGGTTTTCTTAGTACGCATTTAGTTTGCGATGGTGGGTGGGTGTGAATGTTTGCGCGAGCTTTTGTTAGTACGCATTTAGTTTGCAATGGTGGGTCGGTGTGAACATTTATTGTTACCAATGTTACAAGAAAATGTTTTTTTTTTGTTTTGTTTTTTTTTTTTTCACATTTATTAATACTAGCTACTATTATAAACTCAAGTCTACTCTTTTCTGTGTCGTATATCATATATTTAATTTTTTCTACAAAAACGCAATTTTGTTTGTTTTAGTTTATTCTAGATTGCAGTTTGGCTTCTGCATAAAGCCGTATTTCAGACCGTATGTTTGCTTCATTGTACTGTAAAATAAACAAGCTATTTTTCTTCTATAATAGAGGATACATCGTGGCATTCGCTTTTAAAAGCTTCATAAATTTGAAACTATGTCCCACAACTTGAAGTTTCTTTGAGATAGAAAGATGTTATTACCATCGAATTGCCATCAGACATTTTTAATGAAGAAAGATGTACAGAAAAATTTTAAGTAGTCATAAAGAAGATACTCAAAAACAAACTCAGTGGAGAAAAGTATCTCTTTCTAATATGCATATTATGTATTAGAAAGGAAAAATATCTGAGTTTGAAACGAGAAAACCCAGCGATCAATTGCTTGATTACCAAAGTTATAGAAAAAGATACGGATTAAATCTTTGACTTTTACGAATGCTGGTAAATTGAAAAACTCAGATCAAAAAATAATTGGCATAATTACTGTCCAAAAGCAAAAACAATATGAAAACAACTACAACTTCTATTAACTTTTTTCCATTGAGAGAGGCATTTAATAAATGTAGTAGTTGCGCAAAGTGTGGGAACAAGCTCTCATTAAATAATAAAACTGGCATGAAAATAGGGTAATATTTTACATTTCCATTATTTTGTGAGAATTGTAATGATTATAATGATACTACCAAACCTCTCATAGACATAACACTAAAAGGAAAATTAATTTCCCTGAAGAGAAAGATATAGGACAAACACCCGTACAGTTCTAGCGTTGCGACAAATTGGTAAAGGATATGCTGCAATGGAATCATTTTCCCGCTGTATGAACATGCCTCCCCCGATGACCAAAAAAAATAATAATAAAATAAATAAATTAATTCACACAGCAATGTTGAGTCAGCAGAAAATTGCAGTTCAGACACTGCAAAAGAAACTCGAGACATACTTTGATCTGTTTTGATCTTGTTACCGAATGCGAAGTGTCACTAGATGGCACATGACAAAAGCTTCGATCAATGGATTGGTAATGTTAATATGTTTTTCTAAAAAGTGTATAGTTTGTGAGTATTGACAGAATAGAACAAATGGTTCTGGATATGATGACTGGAAATATAGTGATAAAATTTTAGCGAACTATAATAAACCATTGAGTGATATGAAGTATGCCGGTGCAGTAAAGATGTTTTGACGGTCTATATAAAAGAACAAACTGCGATATACTTCTTATATTAGTCACAGGGATTGATTCTCAATTAACGATGTGGTCAAATCACAAACTTATTGATCAAAGGTTGTTATTGATAAAAAAGAATGTGGAGAGCACGTTCAAAAACTTAAGGGAACACATCTGCGCAATTTAAGTCAGACAAAGTTAGTTTTGAGTGACGGAGAGAAGATTATGGGTAGACTCAGACTTACTGACATAGCTGTCAATACAATACAGAACTATTATGGTACGGCCATTAAACAAAATTCTGACAGTATTTATGTCATGAAAAGGAGTGTTCGGATAACACTATACCACAACTCTGACAAAGAGGACGAAGCTGAGCATCATAAATTTTACCTACGCTAATTAGGTACGTGGTGTGTGTGGCAGCTTGACCAATTGAACGGTACTAATACTTATAAAAAGAAATTAAACGTACTAGTGCAGTCTGTTCCGTTAATAATTAGTTCTTCGTTGGCATAGTTGGCTAGAAACAAAGTTTTTACTTTAATTTGTCATTTATGTAAAAAATGACTGAAAAAAATGTGTGCCGAAAAAGACTTTCGGTATCTGCCCAATAATTTCATCTTTTTTACAGTTAGCAAAAAAAAAAAAAACGGTTCTTTTTTTTTATAATTTGAAAAATCTTATCAAGTGGATCAAAAAAAATATAAAAACTATATACAAAAACCTCAAAAAAATAAAAGTTTCTAAAGATTGTATAAAACGCAGACCTGTAAATTATTTACCATATTAAAACAACTTTACATGAGAAAAGAAAAAGCTAATATGAGTGAATATTGTCTTAAAATTTGGTAAATAAATAGCGTTTAACTGTGTGCTTGATGTCAATTTGATTAATGTTTTTTTTTATTTGAGAAAAAAATGGTAAAGTTGTAGAATGTCCGGAAAAAAGCCCACCAAGAAAAAAACCCCAGAAAAATATCTCCTGGGAAATTCCCTAAGAAACTTATAAGAACATATAAGAATTTAAAACTTGCTTCTATTCCTTATGTTGTATGTGAAGTGCTTAACTCACAGCCTTTATATACGCCCAAGATCAAACTTTAAATTTAAAATCGAAGAACACTCAAAAAATTTTCTTGGAGTACTTAAATATAAAGAATTTTTATGAAAATTTGTCTTCCTACGTCAAAATATCTTAAAATTCGCACTGAATGGTGCACACCCAAAATTCATTATGACGTCATTTGTGACTTCATGAAAATAACGTAGACTGATATAGCTTAATTTAAATAGCTTGATGTCGGTTATTATTGTGGGACCATGAAGTTCTAAATATGTTTCTAAAATGTGTAATTAAAATTTTGGCCAATCCCAATAACTCATATAGACTTTTACCAGATGATACCTAATAAGATTCAACTAAATGTCACAAAGTTTCAATATCATACCAGGGCCGACGATAATGGGTGCGGGGGCGGCAATGACAACCCCTCCCTCAAAAAAGTAAAGAAAATGATGCAAAGTATACTTATATATAAAATAATTTTCATGATTTATGTTTAGCTACATTAGAAAATAGTATTTTTAGGGAGTTTCCCCCTTAACTCAACTCAAAACCGCAATATGTTTTGTTTTTATTTTGAATTTTTATTATGTATGTATTCTTTATAAAAAACTTCGACGCGTATCTAAAGAGATTTTTATTTAATGTATGTAAACTTCATCTAGGGGAATTTTTAATTATTAAAAGGAATATATAAAAGGTAATTTTTTTTTGCTTATATATTATATATATTTTAATATTGTTTATGTAGATTTCATTGTCAAAGCTACTCGTAAAATTTCTATAGACTAATCCTTTTTTATAGTTACAGTCCACCAACTTTTGTCTATAATTTTTTGTACACTCCGCTCTTTCCTTGGTTTCTTTCGGCATGCAGTATTGATATGTTTGTTATTGTATCATTTTCATCCAAATTTTCTCTACGGCGTTTAAAAGGAGATAGCGTAATATAAAGTAAATTATAAACTTATCTACTTAAATATAAGACACTTTAAGCAGTCTGTAACCGCTTTTATCCTGCACGCCTAGTGTGTATTGCTTTAGCCAAAACAGCTATAATTCGATTTTATACTGAGATTACTTGAACCAAAAATTTTCAATATGTGTCAACCCTTAAGGAGACTCCACATAATAATGACTATTGATCCGAACAATATTAATCATTTTTACGTGGTAAAAATAGCATATGCTTTATTAGTTCAACCCTGATTTTGACCAATATATGTAAAGTTTTGGGTTCATTCACACAAAGCTTCAATCAATGCCGAACTTTTTTTGTCATTATTTCTGTGTTTGCTTTTTAGGTATGTCGACGTCGATAAAACCATTCTGCAAAGTTGCAGAGGAGCAGAAAACTCCTAATGCATTGATTTCAACTAAAGAAAAAATCAATTCAGAAGATGATAAAGACAGTATTGTAGCCGAAGAAAAACGATTTTGCCTAATTGAAAGTTTTGTTTTTCCAAAGAAAACAGTTGGCAAAAAGAAGCGCAGTTGTCAGGAATCATGGTTCAAATGGTTTTCATGGTTTCACTATAATCAAACAAAAGTTCCCGTATTTTGTATAATCTGTAAAAAACATCATCAAAAGCTACTGCTGAACATAATGAAGACGATGTATTTATCAGCAGGGGTTTCAATAGCTGGAAAAAGCACCTGCTTATTTTATCAACCATCAATGGTCAAAGTGTCACAAAACAGCTTTAACGTAAGAAGTCGTGATCCCTAAATGTGGCAATGCAATGGAACCAGTGGTTAACTGAGAGAAAATGTGTTATCAAAATAATTGATCGTATCCAATATCTATCTCGTCCAGGCTTAGCGCTACGTTGCGAAAATGGAAGCAGTCACTTAAGACAACTACTCAAGCTACGTTGTAAAGGTGATCCCAAACTTTTGAAACGTCTTGACAATGGGGATGCAAGTATTTGCTCTTGGCACAGAAAGTACTTGCATAATGACATTCAAAATGAATTTTTAGAATTGATGGCAAGACAAATTCTTTCAAAAAAAAAATGATAAGATTAAAACAAGTACGTATTATGGCATTATGGCTGGCGAATATTCCGATATCTTTAATACAGAACTAATATCAATTTGTATGAGGTGGGCTGCTGAAAATTTCACTGTTAATAAAGGTTTTTTTGGATATTACGAAATTCCTAACAAAAAAAGTGATACAACTGTATCCTCATTAAAATATAGATTGATGCGAATGCAGCTTTCTCTACACAACTTACGTGCTCAAGCACATGATGGAGCAAGCAGTTTAGGCAAAATATCCCGAGTAGCTGCTCAAATATTAGCAGAAAAACCAAAAGCATCAGTGACAAATTTTCAGGGACATTCGTTAAACTTTGACGTCAAAAACACAACGTCTAACTCAAAAGTCATGAAAAATGAAATGAAAAACGATTTGAAACGGACAAACGACTAATCCTATCGAACATTGACGTTGACTGACGCTTATTTGCTGCTCTGCATTTACCTGGGTTAAAAGTAGCCTGTTAGGATTGTTAAATCGCCATCTAGAGCCTTTGAAATTGCAAACTTTTCTTCACTTCCTCACTATCGCTCTCGTTATTGGATTTTTTCACAACAAATCCCATTTCCTTTTTCCCTCTTATTTTTTTCTTTATCTTTTTCTTTTTTCATTTTGTTACCACTTTCACTTCGTTTTGGACGCTGTCGTGAAAAATAGATTTGTTTCATCGTCTGAAGATCCATTTCATTTATTGGAATTTACGTGAGTAAAGTCTAGATAGGAATTTTTTCATCTTGAGATATTTAATATCTATAGAATCTCTAAAACTCTAGCTGGAATAAGGGATGGTCTATAAGCAATTGAGTTTGCACGTATTTTTTTTGCAAGAAACCCGTTTATAAGAAACCTCCTACAGACAGCTCTAAAAAGTTTAGAAAATTTTGATGACAGTTAAAAAAAGGTTAAAGTTGTTCAAAATACTAAAGTTTCTACGATTAAGAATGCTCTACAAAATATTAATATAAACGAAAATTCTAGAAATATAATAAATACGATAGACTCTCTCGCTGATGAAACAGAGTAACCCTCTTTGAAAATGATTTCACTTATCACCCGCAGTGTGCGAAAAACTTAATTTGCAAGTAAAGTAATAGACGTTGATAGCATTGTTTTTTGAGAAGCGTAGACCAATATCTCGATCATCAGTTACTCCGTAAGTAGCGAAAAAACAATAACTGATTTATCAGAAAGATAAAGTAGAATCGCGACATGAGTTACATACACATGTTAGAAACCAACAATTGCAAAATGCTTTCGAAGCTGCTCCTGAAAACCCAGCTGCAGTGAAGATCTGATATGAAAAATCTATCGATGAGCATGCTGGCAAATTTCTTGAACTATTTACATGATAATATGTAGAGAATGCGATCAGTGTGAGAACCAGTATAAGAAAAATATAAATGTACTTATATATTTTAGACAGCGCATTTATTTCATGGGAGACCTATTGTACCAAACAACATATTGGTACTCAAAGATAATAAGGTGTAAACTGGACTGCAAAGAAGAAAAATAAAGTGGTTGCACATTGGTTAACTACCTAGGTGGCCGGGGTACGATTCCTCTTCGTGATCAATGTACTTAGAATTATCAATCCACGGAAAATCTCAGATTTAAAAGTTTTAGATTTCTGGGAAAATTCCGAGCCGCGGGAAAATGAAGATTTTTTATTGATGAATTGACAGGCAAAAGTGCTAATTCAGTCATTTTTATTGGCTTTCACTACAAATAAGCGGACAGCGCTATTAAGACAACGCCTACTAAATAACAGGCCTTGCCATCGTGCGACTGGAGGCAAAAATTGGAGGCCAATATAGTTTTATTGCTTACCGCACTTCTTTAAAAAAATTACATAATTATATCAGTAAACTGTAGTTAAATTCGAAGCGAAGCAGCCATCTTTAAAATTTTAGTAAAATCTTCAGTAAAAACATAGCTTAAATTTTTTATAAAAAAAAAAAAAAAAATAGGTCGAAATTGTTTTGTAACAAATTGTAATGGAAACTATAATGATGAAAACAAAGTTTAAACTTTCAAGCATCCAAGGAAAACAAACGAAAGATAGAGGTGGAGAGCAGCTATTCCCAGAGATAACATTCCCGAAACATGAGATTCTTTATTATGTGAAAGACGTTGGCCAACAGATTATCGAACGGTTAGCGATTATGGGAAACATCATCCCCATGGCCTCCCATCAGTGTTTGATTATGTCAAACCAAATTATGTGCTTATTTCTTCTTTTGTTCCAAGAGCAACTTCAAGGGCAGTGAATGAATTTCGAAATAAAAAACCAGACGATCTTCCATTTTTTAACAAGAAAGGTAAACATTGGTTATATCCCTGATAAGAATAAACAATTAGAGTTGAAAAATGTAGACTTTATTACTTATAAACATGATGAAAAACTTACTATACAATCAATAGACTTCTTACCAAATACCGCTGTTACAAGGTTTTTGTTACAAATCAATCATGATTTGATTTATGATACCTTTTATTGTGGCAGAAAGAACACGACTTTGTCAGTAAACAGAAATTGTAAGTGGAACAGATTGTCGCATTTTGAGAAATCATTAAGACATCTAAATTTCTCCATAAGCAAAAAATTCGATGAATGTGATTTTTATTGGGGATAGAAAGTATTCAGATGACACAATCATACGTTTGTTTGAATAATTTGCACTTTCAAGAACTGCTTACGACAGATTAAGAGAGGATTTTGAATCATCTATTTTACGAAACTATCAAAGTTTACAGAAGTTTCGGTTTACCCAAAACCAATTGAAAGGCAAAGGGTTCTTGCTAACAAGTATTTTCTGATGAAACAATGTCACCATTGAAAACCCATCCAAAGTTAAAAAAACAATGAAGGTACTATAGATTTTCTTTCCCGTTTTATCGAATTTTGAATAATCTTTAATGTTCATACACCATATGAAGATATTCATGGCATGATATTAGCAAATACACTATTCAAAAATCACTGTCAGTTATATTCGCCTCGCTCTGGTAAAGAATCAAAGCAGAAAATCTTGAAATTAGGCTTTGATTGAAAGCAACAGCTTTGAGCATTTATTTATATTTTATTTTTTTTCTATCTTCTGTAATGGTTATTTCTCACTGTCTTGGGCTAAAAGGAATTACAAAACAGGAAAATGCTCCAACGTGATTCTTCATCATCGATTCTATTTGAAAAGATATTGCCAACGAAATTAGCGAAATGGGTGACATATCTGCAAACAAGTCGTCTATACATCATCATTTAAACCATTTAAAACAAAAATAATATAATTGAATATTTATAACTCTCTACACATTTCTGTTCATATATAACCAGATATTACATTATAACTATAAAAAAAATTTTTTGTCTCGATGTTCCAAATTGAGCATAAAAACAAGACTTTAACATTTTCTACCTGACGGATTCGCAACCTCGTCAAATTTTATTATAGAAAATTAAGAAACTTAACCTACTAGACCCTTTTCCTGTTTTCTTATAAAAAAAAAAAACATGTGCAATTCCATTAATATCACCATTTTTAAACTTAAGGAAAAAATAAACATGCCTAAAAATCTTTCTTGGGATTTCCCAACTGTTTTAATTTGTTACGACCTATGCTTTGACCGCACGGTAATAAGGATCGATTTCCTTTGATTATTCAACGGTTTTAATTTCGACGAGAACATTATACCTAACTTTTGCAAATTCTCAAGTTGCTTTTTAGTACACGTGGTACCCAGGTGCAGTAACTTTGTCCTGGAAATTTACACTATCACGAACTTTTCTTTCGTTAAAAAGACTTGCTTGAATTCCTTTGAATAACAAAATTTTATACGTTATTTTAAGTTGTTTTCTTCACAAAAATAACAAAATGAAGTTTTTATTGGATTTTATTGCATTCAATAACGTTGAACAGTGTTATTACACCTCCAGGTTGAAAAAAGGAAAAAAGGAGATTCATGAGAATATTAAATGAGAGGTTGAACAGTATGCATTAACATTCGGATCTTCATCAGCGATTAAAAAGTTTTCGGTGAAATATCCAAAATTTATTTTATTAGAACTTCTGTTAATACTTGGAAGAACATATGCAAGACAGGAAGATATAATTTTGTTTTAATAAATTTGAAAGACCGAATATATTTGAATAACAATCTGATCAAAAAAATAAAAGATATTGCGATCGGAACTCGACAAACTAGCTGCAAAAAAAAGTTTCTAAGTCGAATAATAGCGATATTTCGAAAATGTTTGGTGGGACTGTAGAGCTGACTAAACAATGGGCGAGGAAAGTTCTTTCTGATTTAAATTGTTCGAAGCGAAAGGGAACTACTGGAAAGATGGAACCATCATTTCAGTTCTTTGCAGAGAAATAATTTTCTTTTTAGAGAGCAAAATCAACTGCAATATCAAACTACGCTATGCCATATTTTCATATCTTGAATATAGATCAAACTCGTTTTTCATACGCTTCACCAGGAAGATTCATTTTCAGTTTCAAAGGCTTAAATAACGTTCCAAAAAAGGGCGCTGAAGATAAGCGACAAAAATTTCATCGCCAGTTAAAAAGTGGTAAGGCGCCAACCGATATCATATTATGATAAAAACTGTCAGGTTTTAAACCTCTTAACGCAGTTTGGATCGTTGATTTATATAACCACATGCAAGGAGAAAGAGAGTTCATAAATTATTCAAAAAAACTGGCATCTCCGAGGCAATCGATAATGCCAAAGAAATAGTAGACCGAGAAGAAAATCCTTTTTGGCAATAATTCCCAAAGGAATTCTTTCATATGAACAACATAAATCTTGCGCAAATTTTGTTTGGAATGATTTAGTCAATATAGACTGGATATATATATCCTCCAAATATGTCCTCCAATTTTCTTTTTACTTTTTCTTTTAATTTATTGGAGATAGCAAATTTTAACCAAGCCCGTTCGATGCTCCTGTCCTAAAATTTCTTTTTACTTTTAAAAATTTACTTTTAAATGCTATATATGCATTTACCCATATATGCATTTACCAATTAGCTAAATTGTGACGGGTATACAGCGTAATAACGTCTTTATCGCAAACTGTTTAGAAAAAGCAAACTAAATCAATAAATTTTGTTAAAATGACTGTAAATAAATAATTCTAACAAATTCTACCAAATAAACGTACAAGCAATGATGAAATTCTCAGCTTCTGATATCTAAGACAATAAAGGACCAGGACCCAAATAAATTTCATGGGCATGACAACCTATTGATATGTATGATCCAATTATGCAGGGATTATTTTATTAAGGCTTGAAAATCTTTATGATTGACGTAGGTACTTCTTCCTTCTAAAGTCATAAAGTCATCGTAATCCCCAGAGTAAAAATTTATTCTATAAAGGTCACTCAAATTTGATTTACTATTCGAGTTCGTTTTTCTCTTTTGTTTTTAAACCTGGAACCAACTTGATCCTGAACTGGGTAACTCAACATCAGTTTTAACATATAAAACAACTTTATCAAAATTTTACTATCCGAAACCTGATTCTATTTTTAATATACTGGCTATTTATGGTCTAGGACTTCAAAATTGTCTGAGTATTGGTTTAAATCAGAAAATATTTCACAAACTTTATGATGACTTTCTTTATAATTAAAATCCATTTTGCAATTTCGATATTGAAAGTGAATCTAATTCAAGCTATCTTTTGCGCTTTTCTATCTACACTGGACTTCTATAAGATAATTGACATCATCGGGATGTTATGTGCATAAATATGGACACTGGACTTCTATAAGATAATTGACATCATTGGGATGTTATGTGCATAAATATGGACTATTAGTGTGTGTATGCTCTGCTTGTCGGCTTTATGCTTTTCACTTTTTTTGAAGAAATACATTTTTCTTGAGTGAAATTACTAATTCTATGTATATATCTGATATATCCTGACTATATTTTAGAATAAATGTCAAATAAAAAATTGAAAGATAAAAAAAACATATTAGGTTTTGTGACTAATGGTGATGATTCAGAGCTCTCAGAGTTATCTTATGATGAAGACAATGGCCAGCATGACTAAGTACAACCAGCCAGAGAAAGTGATCACTGTACCTCCAAATATGAATTCACAGATGATGAGGATGATATTCCCTTATCTGCATGTTTATCGATAGAGAAATGTGGTTTCAATCAAATGAAATAATAACACCTTACAACCATTTAGTTTTTTCTAAGCTTTGCGTCGAACTACCAAGTTATGTTGAATCTAAAAGTTTTTTTTGAAAATTTGCTCACTCTATGCTTGATTAAATAATTTATCTGATGACAGAAGGACTGCTAGCTGTTAGGACGATTAAAGGTATTAGTTTGAAAGAATTTTCATTAATTTTCAATAAAGGTTTATTAAAATCAGCAAGAGGTTCGTCTGATTACCGTATCGATAATAACTCTGGCATCATCATAGTAAAGTGGCTTAATAGCAGTGTGGTACAGTTGACTTCAAATTATACTAGTATTGAACCCATGGATCAAATTAAAGTTAGGATAAAATAACTAGTAGTTGAACGAATGTTGATTTTCCTCAAGCTGTGAAAACTTGCAATAAAAAGCATGGTGGTACGTTAAAGCTTCTGGCACCTCGTTGAAATTTCCAAAGTAAATGGTTGGATATTATGCAAGAACATAGACAGCAGTAGAGTATTACACAGAAAGGAGAGAAATCACTTTTTGATTTTTTATGCGAGTTAGCTGAAAGTCTTGTAAAAGCAAACAAGGATTTAACAAGAATGTCGAGAAGGAAACAAATAAAATGAAAAACAGATATTGTAAACAAAGGAAGAAAGAAAGCAGCAGTCGCAAATTCTTTTAATGCTGTACGTTACGACGGAGTAGGTCATTGGCCAGTGCCAATCAGTAAGAAAAGCCGCTGTTGCAAATGTAAAGTATGCTTTCGAATGGTTTGCAAAAAATTTAATGTTTATTTTAGCTTGTTCCAAGACAGAAATTGTTTCAAGCTGCTTCACATACGGCCTTAAGCGATTTATTAGATGTATTTCGTATTACACAGCCTATTAGACTTCAAAAATGATATTATTTAATGACATTGTGTTCATGAACTCATGTAGCATTAGTTTAGTTTTACTGATTTTTGCAAAATGTTTTTTTCGTCTCTTCTGTGGATTCCAAAGCTTTATAGTTATTAAAACGGTTCTTTACCATTTAATGACTTGATTACATCAATTGTGCTATATTTCACCAGAGCCAACAAGTTATTTGTTTCCCGATATTGCTTCCCGATATTGCCATATGGCATCTTTCCCCAATTTGGACCATAAATTTTTTTTTTCCAAAAAATTGCATAATGTGGGTTTTATACACTGTTTTGATGAAAAAAACATAGAAATAAAATTTTTAAAGGATTTGAGTCATAATTTGGGAAAGAAACTTTAAGTATGCACGGTCTTTTTGTCAACCAGTTATTTTTAAATGTTTCGAAAGTTCCACAACAGCTGAAGCAGTTCTAAAATTAAGGTATGCATTTGGGTTGTGTCGGGTTGTTCTGGTTCCTTCCGGCTGCTTACGCTTGTTTCGGGTTGTTCCTAATTTTACTACTTATGGTTCTACAAATCCTTACAAATATATTTTTCATTTTCTATGGTAAGTACCGTAGACAGTCTTGTATTGTCTTTTTCGTTTATGTAAATAAAGTCAGTTCTTAAAAATTTTGCCTACAGAGCTTGAGATACTAAGATCTAGTTTTAATAAGAATTACTACCTGAAAACGATTGGGCTATTTTCTCCTTTGATTTTCGTCTCCTATAATTTTGAGCATAAAAAAAAGTAATACTCTGATCAATCCTAAACATGTGCAGAGGATTTCAAGAGCTTTCTTGTTATATGTTTAATAAAAGTTTTTAACTGCTTAAGCAACTATCTTTAGAACTAATATGAATCCTTCAAATTTAATTTTATTGAGTACACTTCCATAGGGCTTTTTTACGAGGTTTTTTTTCAGAAGGGGTTTTTTTCTAGAAGCGATTTTAAAATTTTCAGAGCCTTCAAATGGCTATTTATTCAGCGCAAAATATTTATTAATGGTGGCCTGATGTTTTATGGGAAATTCATATAAAGAAAAAAATTTATTCGACGGTAAATTATAAAAAAGGCATCAATAATAGCTAAAGTTTAGATATGAGATTTACTTTCGCAAACAAAACCCAAACCTGGACCTGTATTTTGTTTCCAAATATCTTGTCGTTGGGATCATTCAAGTGGAATCCAATGCAAATCAACAAGCCGTCATCAGATAAGGCTTTGGAGCAGTTTTTTAAAATAGTTTTACTTGCATCATCATCCCAATCGTGCAACACCAGTTTCATTACAATGATATCACATTTTGGTATAGTTTCTTCTTGAAACATATTACCAGCTACCATATCCACACCTGTATATCCTTTCGCCATATCAAGAACAGGTTGAATGTCGAAGTTTATGCATTTTAAATTTGGCAACTTGTTTTTAAGATACCACAATAATTTTCCATCCATACCTCCGATGTCTACGATAATAGATGTTTCTTTATTGTTTCTTCGAATAGCTTCCGCTACGCAACTGATACCATCTGCTTTGTATAAACAATCCGTGTTTGTTGTCATCCTGACTTTAAGGGCATCATACTCTCGTACGTTGTCATCTTTCAATATATGCCTCCATAAATCCATTTCGTTTCGATGCTCCGTCATAGAAGAACTTTCACCTGATAACATACATTTAAGATGAGTAGACATAAACGAATAGAGAGAAAAAGGAACTTGACCAACTCTACCCCATTTTTTCAGGCAATAACTAAATTCATTTCCCGTGTATCGTTCTTCAAATATATCACACGATGTTAGGTATTGCATTACTCTCTCCAAGTAATCATTATTTAATTTTGGAAACTTCTTACAAATTTCTTTTGTTGTAAGAAATTCTTGCTCTTCTTTTAGTAGGTCATATATACCAAGCTCATGTATCGTTTTTAAACAATTAGCTAGTAGTGCCCCTTTTGCAATTGCTTGCATTTTATTTTCTGCTTCCAAATTTGCTCCTTCCATTGCTGCTGTTGCCGGTGGAAACCAAAATTTAATGCTGTGACTTAAAAATTTGTCTGTTTATTCGATGGATAACAAATTTTAAATATTTAAATTCCTGATGGAATATTCCAGAACTTCCACGGTAACAAAACAGCACTTTATTGGCCGAAATACTTTGTTGTTTTTATCAATTTCAGTTATTATTTTTTAAAACTTGGCATTATTTGTATTTTTAATTGTATTATAGCAAAAGATGGAGTGTGGTAAAAACGTTTGAAGCGACAATCAATTAAACTGATAAGTTTTGAAGAAAGAAGTAAATGAATTTCACAAACAAACAATATAACTGTATAGAAAGAGGCACAAAAAGCAAAGTCTGTTAATTCAAATGTATATTTTAAAACGCTGTTTTATTTCCATATTTGCATTTTATTTTCACTGTTAACAGATTTAAGGGAATAGTTGTTTTTGGCGCACTTTTCGCGAGCGATTTGAATGCCTAACAATGCTAAATTTTCTGAAATATTTATAAGTACCGAGAGTCATTAAAAAAATAAAGATATTTTACCGAGAATCTAAATTATTACAAAATCATTCAGCCACATTTATCTAACAATAAAATTTCTAACGAGTTTATACACTATTAGAAAACGAAAATCTTTGCATTATTTTTCAGTTCGACAGATTAACAGAGATTAGGTATTTTGTTGCTTTTAAGATTTTTTGAAGTAGGTTTTTTTGTTGGCTTTGAGACTCAGGTTTTTCACTTAACTTACATAAATGCACTATCAAACTTTATTTTTTGAAGATACTGTTTGTATAACTCAAACATTGGCCTGTTTTATAGTTAACGTAAATAAAACCTTAATAAAATTAAATATGTAAACAGTTTCGATACAGTTTTTCCTTTTCTAGAATCTAGAATAGCTCTTCTTTCAAATAATGTATAATATTTCGGGGTTTAGCTGAAAATTTTATACTGAAATAACGTGTTGAAAATTGCAGATTTAAAACGGAAAAATCGTGCGTTAGCGCCATTGAGTAGTAACTAGAAGGTTATAAATAGAAGGTTCTTGGTTGGTTTGTTTATTTTTTATGGATTATGTATGTCATAATATTTGATAAATATAAAATCAAAACATTAAAAACTATGAGTGGGAGCCACACGCATAACAAACAGGCATTGTTATTTTTCAAAATAAAGCATTTAGAGCTTTCCAAGCCACTTAAAACTGGTAAACTTAGTTGGCATAAAGATAAATAGCTTACCTTTTATGATTTAATACTTATTCGTCAAGAGACTTTTCAAATTCCTTTCATTTACACTTCTCCATGTTACGTTACAGTTATTTTCTATTTCGTCTTTATAAAAATCGTCTTTATAAAATTTGATAAGTTAGAACTCGTGTGTGCAAAATGGCCTTCGTCCGAAAATTTTTAGACCATAAACCCTGAATAACTTTTATCTCGTTATGTAGAATGATTAACGAAAATTTTAATGTGATGAGGACTAAAATTTATTTCTGTACCTATTTCCCTATGATTTAGTTGCAATGGTTTTTCATCAAAGTATTGTTTTTCGCTTTGAAATGTATAGTTTGAACTTTGCCGTTCTTCTTACCATTTGGTTTGTCTTTCTTAATGATAGGGTTTTACAGTATCTCCTTAACCTTTCTTTCAAAAACATTAACTTTTTTTAAACTGTTTTCTCATTTATCATGTTGACCAAACATATCACAAACACCTCTTTGCCTCGGCTTTTTTGTTACATCCTTATTAATAAATTTCGAATTCTTTTAAAATTGTAGCAAAAAAAATTTGGCAAAATAAATATGTTATAAAATCATATTACTAATACCTACAAAAATGCACATTGCATTTAGATATATCATGGTTATATTTAATGTATACTTTTAGGATTAGTCAATATTTATCTTTTTATCTTATTTATCTCCGACAAATGTTAAACATTTGTCCTCTGCAAAACCTATATAATCCTTTACAATCGTTAATCAAGATATTGTATCCAACTCGCCTGTTAATAATCAAATAATTAATAATACTAGTGAAACAAAAATACGTCCAGGGAATATAACTTACGCAAATGCCGTACAAATAAAACCCGAAAAGAAAAAAATAATCGTGTTTTCAGATAGCATGACTAAGAAAATATCCCCTAAAAGATTCAATACTGATACACCAAACCACCATACAT
>JAUZNK010041352.1:0-10578 GCA_035046665.1 Euphysa ruthae
CAAATGATCTATTAAATACTCATTTAAATTTAATTCAACCGAGCTCTACGCTATCTCTATCGATCACTCGACCTTAAAGAGAAAGATAATATCAGATGAGTGAATTATGAGAGCCTTGTCAGTATTTTGAGAAATGGAGTTGATTACAATGCAGAATTGAGTAGAAGGAGAATAACTGGTTGACTATAGAAGAGATAAATGTAAACAAATGTATGATTCATTGGCGTTTTCAAGAGAGATTTTGCGAGCTAAAGGAAGATTGCCACAGACAAAGATGCCAAGGCCATGCATGTGAAATCCCAAATCTTTGCGATTGATAGAAAGGTAACCAGATAAGATAAAGCCATACAAATTTATAGAAGGATCGAGGTTTGTTTTACCATCAAACTATATTAAAAAAAATTTTCGAAGACAGCAGTTATAAGAAAAAAATCAATATTTTCTGACTTCATGCCTTGGAAATAATTTTCGACTACATAATTCTTTTATTTTTCATAACATAAATATCAATCGATTAATTTCTTTTAACTAATATTTATTGTATTAAAAAATATACAAACACGGCTTCTATATTTTCCTTAAAAAAGACAATATTTTTAAAACAATACTTTTTTTAAAACAGACAGTTTAGTGTGATTAATCTAAGACAATTTTTATAAAAAGACACTTTATAGAAAGAAGACAATAACACGATTTCTATATAATATCAAGACGGATTATAAATACCACCTTTATTATATAAAACAGACACTTTATAGAAAGAAGACAATAACACGATTTCTATATAATACCAAGACGGATTATAAATATCACCTTTATTGTATAAAACAGACACTTTATAGAAAGAAGACAATAACACGATTTCTATATAATATCAAGACGGAATATAAATATCACCTTTATTGTATAACAGACACTTTATAAAAACAAGACAATAACACGATTTCTATATAATATCAAGACGGATTATAAATATCACCTTTATTGTATAAAAAAGACACTGGAAGAAAAAAAAAATGGAAAAAAAGTCTCTCCTTTTTTCAATAAACTAAAAAAGACGAGCACGAATCGAAAAATAGATACTTTGATGGTACAGTCCCTAACTATTTGACTAATAAACCATGAAGCTTGAAAAAATAACAAAACAAAATCATTAAATCTCGCTGTAAAATTATGACAAAACTATGATACAACACAAGGTATTTATGATTAAGTGTCAACTTTATGTATATTGATAATTAAATACCTCTTTATGATTCAAAGTCTCTCTTTGCATAAGTTTTTCTAATGTTTCTCTTGCTGTGCGTGAATTATCTAATTCTTGACTAACCTAAAATACAAAATTTTGGTGAAATCAAAAAATAACAAGAAAAAAAAAAAGAAATTGTTATTTTTTAACGAGATTTAACCTGACAAAAAATTTTTAAAACACCTGACATGGAGAATTAACCAAAAATATTATTTTATAAATGAAAAAAAAAACTTTTGTCAGAATCAGAGAATAAATTCTTGAGTTAAATCAAATAATTTAGTTTTTTGGCACAAATTTGAAATATTGCAGGCTCCAGAGAACCGGGTCTGATTAAATTTTTAAAATGATGAATATAATAAATTAATCCTTAATAACAATTTGCGTGACTTTCCCAGAATATATCAGGATTTCCAGATAATTAAATACACCATTCCTGGAATATTTTGGCTTTACCGCACTTTCACTTCGAAGGCAATTATTTTTGAACAGAAAATGACTTCTAATGGCCTGGAGAATTTTATTGAATTCTCCATAAAACTTTGTATCGGAAAAGTTTGGCAGCTCTGTAAATTTAGAAATGGTTTGGCTGCTCAGACAGTGTTAAAAAATTGGAAAAAAATGGCCGATAAAAATACACAATTGCTTTCATTTTCACTAGGAATTGATGTTGAAAAACCTGAAAATCCAACTGAGTTGGATTTTTAGAATTTGTTATATGTTTATGGCTTTTTGCATTTGATTATGATACATGTGCCTGGAACAATTGCACATCTCAAAAAGACACATTTATTTGTATTCAATTCTTCTAAACTTTACCTTTGTTATTATTTTTTAAAGATGGCGTATGGTGTTTTTTTCTGTAGAGACAAAGGTATAAACTAAAAAATGAGCCATCACTGAACTTCTACACTTTAATATAACAGAAGTTAAGACCAATATTGTAAAGAGAGATTTCCTTTTTTTTTTTTTATTAAAAATGGCCTGTCTATAGCTTATATGGCTTATGTACTATAGCTTACTTGAATAATGTCTCACTTATCCACATAGAAATCTTGCGTCTGCAAAATAAACTTTTAAGTTTTTTCTTGCTGCTTATCTGCTACTTTTGACAGTTGCCATGGTAACAGAGCTCAATTTTTTTTTAAATTCAGATTTTCAACGAAATCTTCTCTGGACATCTTGAGCTATAATATTTATATAATAATATAATACATATAATATATATAATTTCCATATATTAACATGCACATGTTTATTTTTGATGAAAAGATAATCATCACTTTAGTTATGACAAATTTTTTTTTTTTAATAATTTTTGTAGGACAATAGAATACAACGCAGATTTATTTATCACTTCGTTATAAAACTTTAAAGCTTATGTTTAGATTTTAATTTTAATACTACGGTTTTTTTTAAGTTCATTTTTCTTTTTTTTTTATTGTTCTAAAACTTTGAAATACCAATTTTGTTTTTTCTTTCTTTTTTTTTGGTAACATTTTATACATTTTCTAGCAACAAAAAGATTTAAATTTATGTTAAATTTAACGGTAATATGCGCTTTTATGATTAAAGGAATTTAACAGACATTTACTTAAGGAAAAAAACTTGAACAAATCAAAATCATCAGTTAATACATAACCTTATCGATCATTGCTTCAAACCTGCAGATCATTGACTGTTGATTGATTGTTATTTCGAGTGCAGCAAAATACAATTTCGGAGCCTTTCTAAAATATGCATATCTTGTTTTTCAGATTCTTTTGATTAAGGTAGTAAAAATAGCGCTGTCTAATATTTCCTTATATTTAAATTCAACTCATAACTTGATGTTAACTTTTGCTATCACTTAAAACTAAATATAACTGTTCTGATATTGTTCTCCTATAAAATCATTGCTTGGTTTTAAACAACTTTAGAACAAACAACGTAATATACAACTGATGAAAAACATTATGTGTATGTTTATAAATATAAGTTTAAATATAAATATAAAGCAGGCTTGATAATGAAAGACTTTCACAAGCCTCCACACACATCCAGACAAAAGAAGGAGTGTGACTTATTACACGCCTAGGTTTAATGATGCTTCACTCCTCATATATTTTTTTATCATAATATCAAGTCTTATTGTACAAGCTATCACGGTAAATACGTAAAACTTTATTCTTGGATAGTTACTGGTTCATCTGTTGATCTGTTGCTGAAATATGTTCAAGTTATTTTTTTTTAAGAAATAATCAAATTTACCTATTAAATAATTTTTACGCACATTTAATGCGTATGTATCCAAGGTTATGACAAAAGTTAAACTACAAATATAAATAACCTACAGATTAACATTAAAATTCTTGTTAGCGCTCTTAAAAATTAAACCTAGGACCGTCCGTAGAAATACCTTTGTCTGCCGCTTTTCCATTGTAGTGAAAAAACAGACTCGGCAAATATTAATTTTTGGTTGTTTTTTTTTTGCAGAAAATATGTCCAAATCTCTCATTTTAAGCAATCTCATGGTTGACATGCGACAAAAATCCTATTTTTTTCTTTCCATATACTAATTTTCTAACATAAAACAGTTTTTTCTTTTAACCCTTAAATATTTTTATTTTAGGTTGTATTATGAATCAATATATTAAAGAAAAATAAAATATCAATTACCTAGTCTCCCAAACAAACAGCCTGGTTGCTAATTACCTAATTATAAATTTGTGAAAATTGAGCAAATTTCATAAAATCATAAGTAATAAAATAAATTAAAATTAGAAAGAATAGTACACTTATTTTTCAGATAACCAAAACATTGGCTGTAAAGTTAACCACGTAATTTAAGTCACATGGCTTCTGAGAGTCAAATGTTTAAAACAATATCGAGTTAAATTTTTAAAATAACCAATCAGATGATAAAGAAGGTGTGTGGGTGTTTATCTTAGTTGTCAAAAGTAAGACACTTGTTGACAAAGGATGCAGCTATGTGTTTGCGAAAAAATTATTTTACCGGTTCTGACATATAGCAGTTTCATAAAACTTTTTACTAAAGTCTTCTAATTACATTACCGAAAGGTAAATTGGAATTTGCTAGACGTTCATTTTATTTTACGGGAGCCAAACTCTTTAATTACGCTCCCAATTACATTTAGTCAAACTGAACATAAAAACACTTTTAACTGATCTTAACTGATTCTAATTGGTTTTTACTAATATTTTTTATCGTGATAGCAGTTTTATTACTGAAGTTTATATATCCTGTATAAATATTCAAGAATAATAATATGATTAAATTACATTCGCACAAAACAAAAAGCACATAACAAAGAAATACCAAAATTAACAAAAAAACTTCTTGATAGTATGAGTTAGCTACCAACATTATTATAGTTTTGTAGTTTAAAAAATAACTACCTACATAAATATCAGAAGGGACTTTATTCTTATCTTTCATAAAACATTCAATTTAAGAAGCAATTAGACTTTACGTTTTCATATCATTTATTTTGAAAAATAATTATTCCACTGAAAATTGCAAAAAGTCATTCTCTTTATTAAATATCAGCAGATCCCTATTTCCCCATGAGGGAAAGCGTCATAACAATCCTTGTAAAAAAAAAAATTGTAAATGTCGTAGCTGAAAATTGTTTTTATTGTTTTATTGGAAGAATATAAAAGTTTTTTTCGCTTAGGTAAACTTTTGTTAAGGCCTGTTATTAAGAGGAAGAAGAGTATCATATTCAGAAATCTATGTTTTCCTGTCAATAAAAATAAACATCTTTTGCTGGCTAAAGATGTTTATTTTAGTTTATCAATGCATGTACAAAAGTGTAAAAAGTGTAAAAAAATTACCGAATGTGGACCCTACATTAAAGGATCAAAGATATTAAGCGTACACAAATAGTTTTTTTAAGTTTTTTTAATACATTAAAGATAAAATAAGGCACCTGATATTTTGAGCCCAGTCGAAGCTTTGACAAGCATGTGAGGCCTGATGCTTTTTATTACTTTATTGCTTTGTAAAAGCATATATAATAAATATATAACTATATATAATAATATATAACTAAATTAGAAATTTGTTCAATATCACAAATTTAGAAGCAGGTACTTAGCAACCAGGCTATTTGTTTGGGAGAAACAAGTAACTATTTTCTTTTTCTTTAATTTATTCATTAACAGATAGAAAAAACTTAAAGATTGCCGAGGTGATATGCATACACCTCATCAATCTTTTGCCAAAGGACTTTTTCCCTAATTGGGATGCCTGTGATTGCAAATTAGGGTTTTTATTTTTTAGTGAATTTCTTGTGATACCAAAATGAAACGAATTTAACTGGATGTTTTTCCTACTGATATGGAAAAAGACAAATAGCCCCAAAATATACTTTGCAGTTTTTTTTTTTTCTTTTTTTTTCAACTGGTGACATGCAGTATGGCCTCCAAGGAAAAGCAATTAACAAAAGACAATTTAAAAACTTGTGGACCAGAGAATTTTTGCAAAAATTATTATACTACATTAAAATGATAAAAATCTAATTTCTCTCTAATTTAAAAACTCTGATGTATCTTTAAAATTTAGTATTAGGCCAAAATTCCATATATCGTACAAAGGTATAGAACCATCTTAATTTTAACAGCAATTGAATGTTTTCTTTAAAAAAAAAAAAAGCTTTATTAACTGTAAAAAAATTGGTTTTGAACATCACAGTTTCATAAGCTTATTATTAGCAGAGGACCACGACCCTTTAAAATGATTAGGTTAAACACAGCTTTAGTTCATAACATCATGAATTAGCAACACATGAATATTACCTGTTGAAGCCTTAGTTGAAGTTGTTGATTTTCAGTTTTTAGCTGATCACATTCATCTCGCAGGTTACTAAAGTTTGTTAAAAATTGTTCGGCATCCTAAAATAAAAACAAAAATACTAGAGTTCAAATGTTGAATGAAGTATCTTAAAAATTATAATTCTAACTAGACCACTGCTGTTCCTAAAAATATATGATATATTTATTTAAATCTAAATATTGATTGTATATTTCCTTGTATATCAATAGAGGCTGACCTAGAAATTAAATTTTGAGGCAATATATTCAAATTCTCCTTCGTACACAGCTTCGCAGTTTTTTTCTAATCAAGGATGCCTTCTCTCCCTCCCTTTTCAGCACGGTTTCACTGCGTGGAGAAAATTTGAAAATATCATACCTTTAGAATGGCTGTCAAAACTATTTCCAACATCTCAAATGCCTTTACAATACCCAAGACCCAAGATAGATAAAAAAATGTTACGTTGATCACTCAACATACGAAAATGTTTACATTTTTAAATTTGCGATGTTAAGTAAGTATTTTGTAGAATTGCTTTGATTTTCACAAATCTCTTACTCATAATTAGTTTTAATCAAAATATGTTATTTTTAAACGTACATCGTTTTATTTCAAAAAAAATGTCAATGTCAGTCCCCATGGCGGGGACTGAGGGTCAAAACATTTTTGAATCTTATGTACAAAATTCTTTGCAGAAAGAAAGAAAGAGCTAGTTTAAATTACAGTTGAATAATGCAAAAATTTTGCCTTTTGATTTTTTGAATCTCGAAGTCAGCAAAAACGCGAGCACGAAAGATGAGTGGTGTATAAAAAAACATTGATCTGAAAAAGATGCGTAATTAAAAGCAATGCAATGTTTTCTTTCTTCATTTAGCAAACATTTGAAATTACAGCAAAGCAATATTTTCTTTCAATATACCATCTTAAAATTAAAATAAACCTGCGGACAAGAGCAAATGTGTTCACACACTTACAGTCCAGGTGTTTAAAACCTACTTAAAAGATCAACTAAAATAAGAAATTTTAAAAAATAAAAGCCGTATAAATAAAAAGAAAAAAAAACACTATGGT
The DNA here is from genome assembly GCA_035046665.1 of Euphysa ruthae. Taxonomy (NCBI): domain Eukaryota; kingdom Metazoa; phylum Cnidaria; class Hydrozoa; order Anthoathecata; family Corymorphidae; genus Euphysa; species Euphysa ruthae. The sequence continues at coordinate 7,137 of JAUZNK010041352.1, forward strand.
GTGGAAGTTTATGTTGATCTCAAACATATTTTTCTAAATAAGATTATAAGTTCATAATTAATTTTTTTTTTATTATTATTAAAATGCTTTTATTATTAACAACCCCACAGCTGCTATCATAACTAACAGTTTAAATATTATAGTTTAAGCTGCATGCTTGTAAACAAAATAAAGTGATTGTATTTTTGCGGTTTTGACAGGACTGGTAGTTCATGAATAATTAATGAACTTAGGTTAAATTGAAGTAAACTTCGTAGCTACTAATAAACGCAGTAAATCGTAGACAAATTGTTTATTCATTTTGTAGTAACGTCTTTATTTGCAAATGCAAATATTGTTTTTGTAAACCACTAATCCTATTGAACATTCGCCATTGACCACCGAGACTTAGAACATATATCGATACTTCTTCAACCGACTAAAAGCGAAATGTAACGACACTCTGCAAGTTATTTCAACAAGTCTGATTCTGCAATTATATCGATCATTTCCGCAATCGCTCTATCGATTTTATATTTTTCACTTTTTACTTCGCCATTCAACACTTGCAGAAAAATCAAATCGTTTATATCAGAATATGGCTTTTCAATTTTTGCTATGTAATATGCTGCTCGGAAACGAGATTTTAGGATTTTTTTTGTCCACCTCAGCCATTCGCATTTTCCCTCTCCCAATCTAAGTTTCTTGCAATACACGGGAGTTGTATGCAGATGCACTTAATTGCTCCTTATTTTCTAAATCAATTGCTCTCTTATGTGGTTCGCCCTTTATGCGTTTCTTTAGACAATCTATTTTCAGACTTTGCGTACCGGTTGACCATGCCTCGTTAAATTCCTGAACGTGTTTAATTTCGTTAAATAGCTGACAATTTATACATAGTATTTGAACGCCAACAACTTCCTTACCAATCTTCTATTTTGAACCAGCTTCCCATTTAAGTATCGTTTTCATTTGAGCCATAGTGAAAAAAATATATAAAATACAAGAACTTACAATGGTAGATTACAAAAAACTTTGTAAATAAATACTTTAAAGAAGAATATATAGGATCGTGAAAAAAATATGATGTGTTGCGTTTTCTTTTTAATGTTTGAATCATCATGCTATTGTTTAAAAAATATTACACCACATTTTTAACACTTTGTACAAAATTAAACTCTCTCCTTCTTTTTTTCATAACTCCATGTATAACTCCAATGAAAATCAGCCTTTATATATTTGAAGATTTTTTTTAGCATAGAAGATTACCTGCGGAGGTGAAGATATGAAGCAAAACGAATGGCGATAACAAAATCAAGGTGTCACAATGAAAATAATATATAAATATTGTAAGTTACAATTTTGTGTTATATCTTCTACTATGGTTTAGCTATGCCCTTATTTTGATTTTATTTTTTCTTTACGAAATATACTTACTTATTTCTTACGAAAGTGTTCTAAAAATTCCCTTAAAATGTCATTTTGTAAATATCTGCTATACAGTGCAGCAAATACAAAAAATTTCAATAATTACCAAGAAAAAATGATAACAAAACATTCTTCTACGTAATCATCATTTTAACCCTACGAGTAGCCTTTTTTCTGAGTCAGCCTGTGTATGCATCTTTGGCTGTAGGAGATATCATCAGAGGATGTATATACACGTCCTCAGTGGTCAAACAAACACACATTGGCTGTTCAGATCATCTAAGCACTTTTTTCTTGGCTCTGACCAATACTAAAACTTCCAATTTATTTATTCTATGCTCGGTTTCTTCACACTTTCTTTTAAGTACAGTAGCTTAAGCAATTTCATATATTCTTTTTTCTCAACATCTATAACACATTGAGTGAAATGACTATCAAGGAAAATGCACATTTTTCGAAGTGACTTTTTTCTTGAAACAACTTTTTTAACTTCAGCTAACATAATCGACTTCTGGTTATCATATTCTTTATATTTCTTTGCTTCTTTTTGCTATCTTTTGTTTATTTTGTGCCATTTTCAATATTTCAAAGAACAAGTGATTAGGGTGTTATTCAGACAATTCTTAAAGTAGAAGATCTAAATGACGATGTAAAGATGATATTCAAAGCAGCCTTTATTTTGAGGAATGAGACACTATAGTTCAACAATTACAGGGAATTTTTTCTTAACTTTAATGCCATATAAATGCTATGGTTTACTTTTCGGAAAATAAAAAATAAACAGATGGAAATTATTGTCTCAACCCTTTATCCAGATTATAAAATCAAAAACAAATTTCATATCAACCAAAATAAAGTGATGCTCTTTTTAGGAAAGCATGTGAAATTCTTCTATCAATAGGACTAGCACTTGATGTTTATACTAGTACAAGGTCAAAAAATCTGGGTCAAAAACTTGAAAAAGTAAATTTTTGAAATTCCTTCAAGAAAGTGCTAGAAATAGATAACAATGTCGCAGATAGTCTCTTACAAGAAAGTAAAAAAAATCATCAAAAAATGTATGTCTTCCCTATTGACTTAAAAAGAATGAATTTGTTTATTCTGCTATTGAAAGCATTGATTTCCTAGAAGCAACACCATTGCATTGGGTATGAATATTTGCATAGAACAACCATTTTTGTGTATCAAAATGAAGTTCAGTATGGAACTGTACTCAGAAGAACCAGAGAAATAAGTTATTCCAATAAAACCCCTGCATATCATTTGCATCTACCTGAAATGTTATCATGTAAAAAACCTGAACAAAACAAATAAAATTACTGTACAAAGAATTTATGACTCAGCAACCATGAAAAAGTTAAAAAATGATTCTGCCTGGACAAATGGATCTTTATGTCTAAATACATCTGAGGAAAAAATTTTTATAGGAATGAAAGTTTTCTTTACAAATTTTATTACTTCATACTCTTCCTACCAACTTGAAAAAACCAGAGCATGTGAAAACTAAAATACAAGGCTCTGAAAATATAATTGCCATTAATTTTGATCTGCAACTTTATGAATTGGCTATGAACCTTCGGGTATCCAATGAAGTTGTTAGAAAAAAGTTCATATTTAGACCAGGAGGACTTCATTTAAAAAGATATTCAATATTTTTTCAAAAAATTAAGCAAATTTGTGTTGGAATAACTGTTTTTAATACACATTTTTTACTTAAATCCTCTGTCACGTGACTAACTTTCATGACTTGTAACTCGTTACCATTTTTTTTTCAGACCTAGGTAACAGGGTGTTTTTCAGGCCTAGGTAATAGGGTGTTTTTGCAGGCCTAGGTAACAGGGTGTTTTTCAGGCCTAGGTAATAGGGTGTTTTTCAGACCTAGGTAGTAGGGTGTTTTTCAGACCTAGTTAATAGGGTGTTTTTCAGACCTAGGTAATAGGGTGTTTTTCAGGCCTAGGTAATAGGGTGTTTTTCAGGCCTAGGTAATAGGGTGTTTTTCAGGCCTAGGTAATAGGGTGTTTTTCAGACCTAGGTA
>JAUZNK010041363.1:5703-17135 GCA_035046665.1 Euphysa ruthae
GGAACATATCAAATACTTACTACTGCGGAACATAGCAAATACTGATTACCGTGAAACATAGCGAAAAATGATTACTGTGAAAAATAGCAAACACTGATTACTGCGGAACATATCAAATACTTACTACTGCGGAACATAGCAAATACTGATTACCGTGAAACATAGCGAAAAATGATTACTGTGAAAAATAGCAAACACTGATTACTGCGGAACATATCAAATACTTACTACTGCGGAACATAGCAAATACTGATTACCGCGAAACATAGCGAAAAATGATTACTGCGAAAAATAGCAAATACTGATTACTGCAGAACATATCAAATATTAGTTTGGTATCAGGCTCGGAATTCACTCAACTAGAGGTTAATTATTAGGTAAGTTTTCTAATGCGTAGCTACATATTAAAAGGACCACGCCACTATATTAACATAAGGAGGTTAGCATTAGGTAGGGTATTCAGTTGTACAAACTTTGCTCTAACATCTCATCATCAAATACTGAGACTCCTATACCGCACATGCTGGTATTTTAAGACCCTTCTTAGTCTTATAGTAAGCACTGATTTTCCTTGAAGTTTTTGCTGGAAATGCAGACAATAAATAAAGCATACAATAATTATGTACTTATGTAAAACCAATTATAAGTTAGAGAAAAATAATAAATAACCTGTTTCAGTTGCCCTCTTCTTTTAGTCATAATTATGAGATGTTCATTGAGTAAGTCGTAGTTGTTGCAATTGTAGCATATTTGAACAGTAGTCACTAAAACCCTGCTTGTCGAAAACATGTCCGCTGCCTTAAAGATATATATGATATATATTATTTTTGAATTAAGACTAATTTTATATATAGAAAAATATAGAAAAAAAAAACCTTTTTCAAATCATCAGTAATTATCAAAAAATAAATCTTTAGCAGTACCAAATACTTTGTAATATATAATAAATACCCATTAAGCAAAAGGACGTAATATTTATGAATATTTCATGAGATCATATTTAGCCAATAATTAATACTTAATTATTCTATTGAAAAAAGAAGTAAAGTGGCACTTTAGATATAAAAGAAAGTTTTTGTCTGAAAATATATAATGGCAAATCAAATCAAAAGAGTTTATTTTTAACTCAGCTTGCAATGTGTCAATGTAACTATTTTAAAAACAAGAGATATTGTTGGTTTTGCAAATTTCTTAAGTCTATACTTTGAGAAAAAATTGTTTTGTATGACACATGCTTTTAAAAACTAAACGCATTTCTCGAAATTTTGATTCCTTCAAAAAATTAAAAAAAAAGAAAAGGCATAATCCAAAATCACTGATTTTCAGGCTTTTTTCCTAAACAGCAGAACTAAAAGCCTTTAACATAGTTTAACAAACTGATATTAAGAACTAGCATATTAACAAACAGAAAAAAAAAACAAACAGACAGTATATAATTATAAAGCCATCTCTAAGATTTAAAAACACAAAAAGAACAGCAGTATAATATCCATATATACTATTTTGTTTTTGTTTCTTTTAAAAAATTCATGATTGAACTTTTCCACTTTTAATACTAGCTTTAATTAGTTTTTGTACGCCATGTCTGGGCTGCAAATAAGCATGAAAACATCCCTTAAATGTTAGTTTCAAATCTAATTTTTGGATTATACAGGGAAAAAACAACGTAGGTAAAAACAATGAATATAATGAAGTAATTTTCTGTATTTAAATGATAACATAATATTGTTTTTAGCAACCAATCGATAAAACCGTAATGTGTGATGCATTTATTTGCGTTAACATTATTCACACGAGCACTTTTCTTTTCCTGTAAAAAATGCCCATAAATTTAAGGGCCTGAAAGATAAATATCTAGCTCAGTTTCAAATCAATATTGGCGTCATGAACATCACTAAATATATATTATATAATATTAATTATATAATATAAGCTTTTTTTGAGATGAAAACTCATTTTTTTTTAAATGCGTGTACTAAACTTGTTTTTGTCTTTGTATAAACTTTAAGAGATTTTTATTTCGTTGTAAAGGCTAACATCTATAGGAAGCAAAAAATAACTCTCTACCTTGTTCCACATCACTGCCAAGCAATTATGATGAAGCTTAAAAGCTTGCAGTAGGATGGAAAAAATCCTAGAAAATCCTTTCAGACTTCCCTTTCAGTTCATGAAAAATCCACATTATACACCCAGTTTCTGACAATTTTTGGGTTATTAAGCATCAGAGTGCAATGTCCAGGTTTGCTAAACACACTTGACTCCTGTGCTAGCGATTTATTTGTTTAATCTTCCCCATGAATGCTCTATGATGAGCACTGTTATAGTAAAAACATGGTAGTGAAAACTAAAAAAAAACTATAAACTGTGACAAATTCTGTCAGCTTTATTCCAAAGCGTTTATTTCAATCCCTGCTTTGAATAAACTTTAAGAAAAATTTATCAGTGCTATGCCATGTGTAATAAATTCAAACATTTAACCTAGTGCTAAAAATTATGTTCGCAAGTTATATTCTGGTGCAATGAAATTAATGGCATACGAACAACACCATTAAAACATTTGGACATGGCAAAAATACTATCTCTCTACTGGAGTAACTTCAGACAAACTATCCTCAGCCCATTATACCTTAAAATTAATTAATTTCTCGTAATAACTGTTTCAAGCTTTTTTTCCTTCTTTTGTAAGATATATATTTGGGTTATAAGTAAAGCTGCAAATAAATATCAAAACTCCATCGCAAATGATGGCTGATAAAATCTACAGTATTGTTGAACATTTTATATGAGTTGGGAGTGAAATAGGTCTCTTGTTGTCATTTACTTTTTGTGTGGTGTTGATATTTTCGCCAGACCTATAAGTGTGCCTAAAGCCTGTGGGGGCATATGTGGGGGCATTCAAAACACGTAAAATTAGGTAACTGAATGACTTAAAACTGCAAACAAAAATGGTATATTTTGAAAGTAATTTAAGGTTTATAAATAAATCTCACAGTTCTTGTCAGTTTTTCCAATGAAAGTAGTGCTTCTAAGGCTTCCATCAGCTTCCCAGACTAAAGAAAAATATGATAATAAAATATAGCAGCAATGATGACAGCTAAATTATTAAATAACGTTTTCAGATTATTTTAGACCAACAAGTTGAAGCCATAGACTTTGTTGACTCTCCAGTATCCAAAAAAGGTAATTTTAACTTTATTTTTCTTTCAACTGATGTCAAAAGGCGTTAAACTAAAGTTATTTAATAAAGCTATGAAAGACAGGTTGTGCAAGAACCCAGCATATACTTAGTGCCTTTACATACCTTAGCTAACTCCTCACATTCGGGAAGTTTTTTGTCACATGTGTCACTGTAATTGACTTCCATCTTAACAATGTTACCTTTCATATCTGTAACAGTTGGTTCTGACGCCATTTTTATTTTTTAACTACTACAATTATATGGAAAATATTCTATTAAAAATAATTTTACACATATATACCATGCATTTTTCTTTGAATGAAAATCTTATGCCCTGCGTATGAGAAAGACTATTTACAGCGCATTTCAAGAATTTTTCAAAAATTTTTATTGTCTCTTCATGGTTAAAGGATGATGGGATTTTGTTACTTTTTGACTTATGCGTAACTTATATCATCCACACCCAGGAAGTGATAAAAAAATAATAAAGCAAAACTTTTTCTTTAATAAGATGTTGAAATTTTGAAAGTAGATAATTCATTTTAGTTGAAAGTTTGCTTATATGCCATCAGAAGGAGAATGCGAAATGCTAAATCATTTGGAAAAACTTTTAGATAAATATTGACCTGAAATAAAATCATTGTTAATGCATATCGAACATAATTTTGACTTGGAAAAAAAAGATAATGGGGGTGGTACCTATTTTAATGAGACATATGGGATTTTAAATTGATTCCGATATGATGGCAACTTTATGATACCTAGTAATATTGTTTGTGAATTATTTCTAAGAACAATCTACAGCAAATTTGCTTTGATCTTGATGATCTGTTAATTATTGACAAAAGTTTACAGTTGATTATCACTGAAATTTGTAACTAAATCACATCAGCCCGAAACTAATACAAGGTATCTTTTTTAAATGCGTACCATATAACCTTAGAAGTACCCTTGCATTAAATCATCTCGCTCTTTCCTCGACCTATGCAAAAAACTCATTTCAGTTTAAGGGATCTTATTTGGAACACACTCCCAAATTTTTTTAAAACTATTTGCAAAATTTTAAACGTCAAATTAAAGAGTGGAAAGATGAAAGGTGTTCATGTAACTGTTGTTTGTAATGTCTATGGGTTATTTTTATCGTAACACATTAATTAGAACTTACATATAAACAAAAAATTTAAAAAAACATTTGTTGGTTTGTATTGAAGAAATTTTTGGGGAAGATATTTTTGTGGATTTGGCCACAATAGGCAAAATTAAATTCCACAAAAAATCAAATAAGTTTTATGAGCAAAAATAAACTCCACATAAACTTTGTCAAAAATGGTGGATCCGCAAAAATAAATTCAGCAAAATTTAATTTTATTATCAATTTCTTCCATAATGCTCCTATGGTATATCATGTGAATGATTCTAAGAGATAAACCACCAGATATCCCCACCACCCACACACATTCAGTAGGATATACAATTGTCTATTAAAATATAACATAATATGGAGAGGAATTAATAGAAAAACAAACAGCCATCTTTGTGACTATTCAAATATATTGTTATTGTAAACTGTCAATCAGAATAGATTACAACTTCTACTTGAATGTCCATTGGTTCATTTTTCATGGAAGTTATGGTACGTCTATCTGTTGTAAAAAATTAACTAATGTCTGTTATACACGAATCCTTTATATGATACCATCCTCATTCCCAGGGCTTCTAATCTTAGAAGAGAGATGTTCAGAATAAGATTGGGATAATGCTTGCGTATAATGAGAAGCTTTCAAAAATTATCTGGTTTTAATAATTAATTCCTTAAAAAATGTTTTAACTTTAAAACTAAATTCCAAAAATATTTGCAAAAACATTCCATTCGCAATAAATTCCACAAAAAATTGGAAAGACAGCGTCACAGAAAAATTAAATTCTGCATAACATAAAATTTTTTTTTCCCTTAAAAACATATTAACACATTATATTATATTTGTATTCAACTATATTGAATGAATTCTCTTTGGAGCACAATTTTTTGAGAAAAGTCAAATAAATTTTATTCTTACAAGAAATAAAAGTTAAAAATTTCAAGCAAATCAACTTAGATTTAGAAAAATTTTTATATATTCAGGTAAATTTGAAATTTTTTTTTTGACACGCAAGAGCGCTACTTGTTAAAAAAAATTATTTTCCAAAACTATAAACACAAAAAAAAAATATATAAATATTTATGCTTTTCAGCACTGATCAACAAAAAAAGTTGATGTTCTGCTAACTTGTACATTTATGGAAAAGTCAAAGTGTCAGCTTTTTTGTCCAAGCAATAACTGAATATACTTTTTTTGGTTCCAGTTCCAAAATAAGTACCAGACCAGGGCTTTTGAACAGGCAGGTTTCAACAAAAATTTATATATATATATTACATCTTCATAAATACCATTTTATTTTATAGCTGGCTACATCCACAGAAAAAATACCATTTCTATAAAAAGAGTGAAAAGAAGATGAATATTAAGATATACAGAGATCATTACAATAATTTAGCAACAATAATAAAATGGAAGATCTGGAGGAGAATGAGAAAATAAAACTATTTTAATCTAGGGCTAGTTAGGTTCATAATTTCTGAAAATGAAACTCTTAACAAATTAATCAATATAAATATTGATACAAATATTTCTGCTAAATTGATTCATTGGATGAGTTTTTGAAATTAAAGAATTTGTTCTTTTAGCACGGTACGGCTGTACAAATATTACCAATAGTCAGCATATATGACTTAACCGAACATTTATATTATGAGTTACAAATCCAAACCTGAAACTAAAGCTGGATTTCCACAAGCGAAAAAGGCGCGCGAGAATTGCGAGATGACTTTTCGAACTTCATTGGGTCAAAAAGTAAATCTCACAATCTAGAAAATTAAAAAGCGTCGAATTTGTCTCAAAATATTTTCACGTAAGAACAAATTTATAAACTCAAAAGGTGTCGAAAAAAATATTTTTACTACAAGTATATCTACTTCTTTACCCTTGACCTGCAATGATGCTGATTTTGCTGACAATGACAACATAAACGATCGCAAAGCTCTCTATGTTAGTCAATCACAAACAGTTAGCCAACTTGTAGGAAACAAGGAAACATTTTGAATGCTCCATCCTATTTTCTAATGGCATGCCAAGCAATACCACTATCCAATAACAATAAAAACTTTTTAGAAGCCCTCATGTCTGTCTGAGCAGTTATTTACATTAAGGCCAAATGGAAGCTCTGAGTACACCAGAACGAAACCTGTGGGCTCTTCTGAAATAATACCAGTTCGAAAACTGTTTGTAAGCCCCACGTTAAAGAACATAAACGTTGAAAATATGTTCTTTTATTATTATTCATCATAGAAGTCCAATCTTATCCATGTATTTCGCAAGTTAAGTAATCAGAATACAAGATAAGGTATAAACGAAGACAAGCATGAACAAATAACAGCAAAAAACTAAATCACAACGGTAAGTAATTGTTCTTTTATAGATAGATTTGCAAATAATTATATATAATAGGTATTAAATGATATCTATTCAGCTATTTACCTGTGTTTGATAAAATCAATGCAAAAATTAAGTTTATTTTGACTGCCATCACAAATAAATAAATACTGCAAGGACGAACGGCATTCCTGACCAAATATTTGGAATGCAACTGGAAACAGAACAGGTCTGTTCAGAGAACTAACTGGTAAGAAACTGGTAAGAAATGAATTGCGACTTGTATTAAGCAGTAATTAAATTAAAGATGACGGTATCTTTTCGACATTCCAGACAATTGAAGGTTATGTTAGAGACACACATGGCGATGGCATAAACTTGTTTTGGTTTTATTAATCTGTGTTTTGGGCACCACCCACAATCCTGTGAGATTGGGTGGATGCGTGTTAAGCTTCCATTTTAGTGTCATATATGACGTAAAAAACGCTCATGACTAACAAGGATATATGCTAACTTACTCAACGAATAAGGCGCGCAGCGGTAAGCCCAGCACGTTCAAGATTCATGAGATTTTTCCTAGTGGCTGCTCTTTGAGCCGCAGCCTTCAATCTCTCTTTTATCTGCTCCTTCGTGGTAAAAGCCGCTGAGACGGCTTGTTGAACCATTGACAGGGTAGCCTTGGCTCAAGCCTATTACAGGGACTGCCATACGTTTGATTATATCCCAATGATTTACAAAGTATTTAAAGATTTAAAGATTTCAGACATGTAATTTAAGTTCGGTTTACTGCAGAATTTAAATGCATGTCCACCAATACTCTGATTAACCCTCATATCAACAGGCAGCCAATTTATGGCTCTATACTGCTAAGTACCAATATGGGCGCGACTATTCATAGTTAAACAAAATCGTATACATTTATTTTCTGCATATTTCAAACGGGTTTTGAGTGATTTGTTGAGGCCTAAATACCAGGCAGAACATGCACAGTCAAAATGAGGTTGAATCTGAGCATTGCATAGGGCACGCTGTAAGACTGGTGTTAAGAAAGATTGTTTTCTATATAAAAATCTAAGTTTGGAATTAGTTTTATTTAAAACATAGTGACCCATTGTCTTTTCAGTCAGGGTTTCATCTAATAAACATCCTAGGTATTTTACTGTAGTATGTTGTTTAATGGATGTGCTTCTATAAATTATATTCAATGGATCTGCTTTTTTATCTTTCATTTTAGAAGAAAAGGCGATACACGGTTTTTTCTTCTCCAAAGTGCACACTTAGTTTGTAATCAACAAACCACTCACAAAGTTTGGAAAAATTTCTGTTTAGAATTTTTTCTATTTCTTTTACATGGAAAATTAAGCAAGAGTCATCTGCGTAAAGAAGTAATTCACAATCTAGTGCTTGTGTCATGTCGTTCACATACAGCAAAAACAAAAGAGATCCTAAAATCGACCCCTGAGGGACACTACATTTCACTAATACTTCATCAGAAAGTTCTTTATCAACTTTCACCCTAAATTTTCTATTTGAGAGATAAGACCTGAACCAGAAAACTAGATTCTCCGAAAAACGCATGTATTTCAGTTTTTCAAGCAAAATATTAAGATCTATTGTGCCAAAGGTCTTTTGGAGATCTATGAGGATCATTCCAGTGTGACATCCCTTTTCAAATCCTTTTGTACTTCTGCCATGAAACATGTTTCTGTCGAAAAACCCTTTCGAAATCCAGATTGAAATTTATATATGTTCTCATTTTCAACAAATTCTCTAGTTTGACCTTCAAATATTTTTTCAAAAATCTAGGATGCAATTAATAATAACTATATGGGCCTGTAGTTTTTTGGTTCTGTCTTGCTCCCTTTTTTAAATATCGGAGCAACTTTAGCTAGTTTGCAATCATCTGGAAATGTGGCAGTCCTGATAGAAAGATTTATTATTTGTGTGACTGGTCTCAAAATAGAAGCACATCCGTTCTTAAAGAATATAAATGATATTACATCAAACCTAGCTCTCCCTAAAAATATTTCAAATACGTCTCTCTGAAAACATCTCAAAGGCGTTTCTCTGACAGTATCTCAAAAAGGTCTCATTGAAAATATCTCAAAGTGGTCTCTCAAAAAGGCCACGGAAAATTTATTAGAATTGTATGATCAAGATGAAATAGTTTATTAATCATCACGCTATATGTAATGCAAGCACCTATTGGTGACCACTCAGCTTCCGTCGTCTACGCTCTTATGTAGCGTAAATCCGAACATAGTTACGAAGAACTATTTAAATGTGATTAATGATAACTGTGCAAAGCTAGAAATGGATTTTGGTCCTGAAACTGTTATCGTCGACTTCGAGAAGGCATCGATTAATGCAATAAAAAGTTTTAGGTGACAAAGTTGGCATTTAGGGGTGTTATTACCATCTTTGCCAGACTACATGGCCTAAAATACAGGAGCTTCTTGGATTGGCTAATCGTGATGCTAATTTCAAATCGCTATGTGATAACCTGGATGATCTTGCATTTCTGCCCGTTGACGAAGTTGATGAAAGCATTGATTTGATAAGAAATCTTGCAGTGTCCATTTTTTCCTTGCCCATTTTTTCCTACATTCAATTTTTAGCGGTTTTTGAGCCTTCATTTGCTTATAGTCGTTATGCTTATAAAAAAGAACAACGGACTTATGAGCAAATCAATGCTGCGCCAGAGACCCATAACATGCACTCAAACACACAGGTAAATAATTTATTTTAGTTGGCTTGTTTAGAATTGGAGTACATTCAGACATCAGAATAAAAAGGCTTTAATAAAGAATTCAATCAGGTGTGTGAGAATGAAAGTGCAGAAAATCTCTTTCTAAATTAAATTTATCTGAATCTTCACGCATGGTTGCGTTAATCTTCATCTCAAGTTGAATAATTTCTGAATTCATCTCTATGGTAACCAGAATAAAATTGAAAACCGAGTATTGCTTTACTTATATAAGACTGTATAATTAATACAAAATATGTCAAAAAATATTTTACGTTGATAATGAGCCAAAAATTCCTCTTACTAAATTGAACCTATGCGTCCCATCATCAAACAGCGAAAAATTCATGGGTAACAAATGGATTTCAATAGCTTTCTTAGGGGCAAATGGACGAGAAAATTTGTTCCCGTTAAAGAAAGGATAGGAATTTATCCTGGAAATTTGTGGTAAAAGCTTTTGTTTATACATCAACTTTTCAGATGAATTATCACAAAATCCTGATGCGTTAGTAAAACACATGCTTCATTGATGAAGCCATGTTCAATCAGGGCTAGAACAGGTTTCATCTTCTTTTGGTGCTCTTGTAAACAGCAATGATATTCCAGCGAATTAGCCGTCGAAGCTTTTACCAAAACATTCAGCAAATCCAGATGATAATTGAAATGTAACAGAACAAAACAAAGAATTGCGCAATTTGAAAGTTTAACTTTTTTTGCGATCTGATAAAAATTCGAACAGGTAAAAATTCTGAGAGATACCAAATTCATTAAAGAATATGCTTAAGCTTGCTATGTTTATTTTTTCACCTTAATATTTGCTGTAATGGCTTTAGAATAACTGATTTAAAGAATTGTCATTTTTTATCTTTACGCCTAAACATACTATTATTTCGTTCAACGTTATAGCAAAAATGTCAATCTCCAATGAAGCTTCCATCATAAATAAATCCTGATTTTCTTCATCTCTACTCCCAATGAATAACTCAAGACCATACATTAGCGAGAAGAGTTAAAAACAATAAAAATCTTGTTTCAACTCGAAAAATCTTTTTTTTTTTATTTAGCCGGTATCCATTCACGGTTAGTGCACCTACCTTTCATGCAAACGTTTCTTCAGAAGAAAATTGAAGAATTCACCACTACCTGCGCGTTTACCTGCTAAATGCAATAAAACTTTTTAGCAAGAATATCTTTCAGAGTATTTAGCGCATCGTTTATTGAGGAGGTACCAATTCTTAAATAAAAAAAGAAAAATGGAATTTAATAAATACGATGAATTTTTATGGACGTTTAAATTTATAAACGGAAATTTGTTTCTCAGATCAAAAAATATGGAGCATGCGCAAAAGACGCTTAGAAATAAAATGGCGATAATAAATTCAAAACATCAAAAAATCGTAAATTTATCATTTACTGAAACATGGAAGAAAAATAAAAAGGAATGTTGAAAATGAAGATTGATTCGGATAACATAAAGAAATATTTAATAAGAATAATACAAGGTAAGTTATAGACCAAGCCGATAATAGTAATGTTGTTTTTTTAAACCAGCCAAGCGTATCCATAATTAGTAACAAACATTTTTTTCCTGCTTTTCATGCTAAAACTGTGTTCTAAAAACAACTAATATGTAATTAAAATAATTAATAACAATTCAGAGAAAAAATGTCTGATTTTTTTGACGATTCATGCTTTGTTGAAGGAAAAATATATGAACCAAAGGAAAACGATGGTGAGTGAGGACGAATATGCCCTCTTAGAGCTTTTGAAATTTTATTTCAATTAAAATTTTGACCGTGCTTTTGAGATAATCGATTCGATTTTTTTCACAAGAAGATTGTACAAACCATTAAAGATTATCTTTTTGTTTCTGTAAAACATCCATTTATAATAAACCATTTTAAGATAAGCAACTGAACCGAACGCTCTATTAATTCTCTATAAAACTATTTTTATAAATTTCTTATAAATTAAGTATTTTTTTATAATTACTCATAATTTTTTCGAGACTTATTTCGTGCTTGAAAACATATTTGAT
>JAUZNK010041374.1:0-17134 GCA_035046665.1 Euphysa ruthae
AAGTAAGTAAGTAAGTAAGTAAGTAAGTAAGTAAATAAGTAAGTAAGTAAATAAGTAAGTAAGTAAGTAAGTAAGTATGTAAGTAAGTAAGTATGTAAGTAAGTAAGTATGTAAGTAAGTAATTAAGTTAGAAAGTAAGCAAGTAAGTTAATAAGTAAGTTATTATTTATTCTGTCACATATAAGTATTCATATGATACGAAATTTGCAAGACAAGATACTGCAAAACAAACAACAAGGGAATACATTACGAAAATATTAATAAAAAACAGATGTTGGGAATGATAGACACTAAAATTGTCTCAGAAATTTTACCATTTGGGTCCCTTGATGCTTCACACACAAAATCCTAGAGATATTAATTCAGGTCGTATACTTTTATTTTGCACAATTATCAAACGGATTTTTAGTGATTCATTGAGCCTTAAATACCAGACAGAACATCAATAGTCAAATTTAGGTTGAATCAGAGCAAAGCATAGTGCACGATTAAAGGTTGGTATTAAAAAAGATTGTTTTCTATATAAAAATTTTAAGTTTGGAATTAATTAACTCAGGGTTTGATCCAATAAGCATCCGAAGTATTTGACTGATGTATGTTTAATGGCTGTGCCTTTATTAATTCTTTTCAATAGATTGAACAAATGCTCATAAATATTACAATGATTAGCGCCAGTTAACCTATATTTATTTAAGAGTGTCGCTTATTAAGGTTTTGAAACAAAATTTTTACCAAAAATGTTAGATTTGTATATGATTTAACTAGGGGCAAAAGGCAGTAAAAATACCTATGGTATATTTTAGATTCTATGCGTATGTTATGTAAACTGAATGAAATCTTATTCAAAATTCTTGGATTTAGACTATTTTAGGTGGCACTACAGTAAATAGGCTTTTTTTATATAAATTCGGCGCTTTTTTGGGGTTTTATGTTCTCAACCTGTTACCTGTTACATTACATTTAAACAAAAAAAAAAAAATTATCGCAGAAAATTATGCGGCTAATATGAGGTGAAAATTGATCGCAAAGCAAAACTTTTTCAACATTTATAAATTGATTGTTATTTTACAGATATTTTTATTGAGTGTGGAAAATTTCTTTGGGGTGTGTACACTAAATGGATATTAATTAGCAACTTTAAAAAAATTTTTTTTTCTGCCAGAACACCTATCGCACAATGATGAATACATGTCGGAAACTAATGAAGGTGATCGGATAGCACAATAAAAGATTTTTCTTGTTTAAATGTAAAATGTAAAAAGTTATTACTGCTGATACAACACATGTGTCAAGTGTCTTTGTTTCCAACAAAGACACACTTTGATCATAGTTGCCAAATGTCATTGTTAATCAACTTGTTCACATTTTGCGTTTCTTCAGTAAAGTGTCAGGTACTAAAATATTAAGACTAAGAATTGGTTTCACAACTGGTATACTGGGATCTGGTATACTGCGATCTGGTATACTGGGATCTGGTATATTGGGATCTGGTATACTGGGATCTGGTATACTGGGATCGATATTTTTTGTCAAAGCTTCAAAGCAAAAGCGCAAGAGCAATGGAACCGTTTTTTTCACAGTGCAATGACTGTTGGTGTAAGTACCAGCTAGACGTAAATACTCGCAAGACAACATATACAAATTTGAAACATAACACTTGAGTTCAGGAAAACATCGCAACCAGAAGTGTATATGGAGGGTTTTTATTTCTGAAATAATATAAAGGTATCTAAATTAGATAACCGTGACAATATGATAAAATAGACAATTTTCTTACCACAGTGTAACAAAGATGCTGTATCAGATAATTCATGGCACTACATTTTAATTAGATTCTAATCAAAATATAGTGCCATGAGTTATCTGATAGAGCATCTTTGTTACACTGTGTTAAGAAACTTGTCAATTTTATCCGGGAACCAGGAAGGGAGCTAATGAAGAGGTGATGTTACTGATAGAATCTTTAAGCGTCCATGTTCCTCTTATAGGTGGGCATCAGAACCTCTAGCAGTTCTCTTCAAATACACAATTTTCTTTTTTAACACAAATGCTTTGTTACAATCTACTCTTCTTCTTTTCGTTAATCGAATTTTTGTTATGATAGTTTTACACTAAAAACAAGATTATTTTAATCACGTGTTGGCTAAAAACTAAAGGTGATAAATCGTGAGTTTTCACGCTATTTCTAGACGTTTTCATTGTAAAGAGATATAAAACCAGAAATTCAAAACATTTAAGATTTTCATGATTTCATTACTGTAGTGAGGCCTTCACACGATAAGCTTCTGGTTAAGCAAATTTTCACAACAACAAAGTAAAAAATTAAAAACTTCCCTCTTAAGGTGGTCTTTCGCTGTTAAAATGATGAAAATTTTTCGAAATTCTTGTTTTTAAATTTCTTTTTTCTTTTTAGATTATTATTTTTTAGAAGATATAACGAATATAAAATATAGAAAGACATAAAAACGAATTTTGAACATTTTTATAGTAATAGTGTAAGACCACCTTAAGCGTTGTTGAAGTAATATTATGGAGTTACAACCTCATCTAAATAAAATTTAATGTCACTTTTTGTAGATATTTTGATTCTAAACCAAGTACGTTGGATTTCTGCTGAAATTTTGAAGGAAGTAAGGTTAGGATTTTGCCCTTTTATCACATTTTAATCGTAATATTTCTACAATTCACGTGACCTCTTTGTTGAAATTAGATTTACAAGGTGACACTTAAAGCTTACCTCTTTACTACTCAAATTTCATCAAAATTCCATCTGAGATATAATGGAAGCTAGAGGTAAATACAGTTTATTTTTGCTCATTCTTTTGAATCACTAAAAATATCTATTATTTATTTAGCTAGGATCTGTCAAGGATTAGTGCATTCAAAGCTCAACGATGAAGAGCGAACACAAAGCCACTAAGAATGAGGCAATTTAAGAATATAATGTTCAGAAGAAAAGGGCTTGTTATGAATTAAAGAGGTTAGTAAAAATATAATTTTATGAGGTATTGATTGTTGATAACTTTGCTCGTCCATACAACGAGAAAAAAGAAGATTGTTAAAAAATCTAGTCCGTTGTCTTATTATGCTCATTTCATATCAGACGTTGTTGTTAATATTATATTGCAAAAGAATGCTGATCATCTATCCAAAATTTAAAATATTTGTTTGACTAGTCTTTTGACTTCTCATAAATTTGTGATGGGAAAAATATAGAAAGGGTAGACTAAGGTACTTGCATTGGTTTCAGTTTATAAATAAATGTAAGCGAAACCAGATGAAAATGTTTATACACCATTCAATTTTGACTATTATAAATCCCTCAGACTTTAAAATCAGCTTAAGGAAAGAAAGTGTACGAAAATAATTGCCGACGGGTGCGAAACTTCAAAAAGTATTTTTTGGCTTTCCTTGAAACATTGACTTGAAAATTGGCCCATGCTCAAGTGATCACCAAATTTCAATGAGTATCCAATCTCTCTGGAGAAATAACAACATGCAAAATTAAGCGTTTAACACGCTTAAAAATTTTCTCTCCTTTGTATTTAGAAAATTGTACATGGTTTCATTTTTACTTCAAATTAGTAAAATTAAAAATGAGTGGAAGAAGAAATTGTATAGCAGTAGATGGTAAACTGCAAAGTGAAAATGCGTTCAAGTGGTACTTACAAAACTATCATAAGGCCGACGACACATTAATAATAGTCCATATTTACCAAATGCCTCAATTACCAGGTTTGGGATTATCGGCTGGTACATCTGCATTGGCAGAAAATTACGAAGACATGATAGGTGCAAGTATCCGTAAAAGCAGAGCTGTTTTGTCAAAGTATGCGTCGTTGTGCAGAGCTAATAACATTAAATATAAAGAAATTTTAACTGACAGTAATCATTCTCCTGGGCACGCTATATGTGAAATAGCGAAAAAACATAATGCTGATGTGATCCTAACGGGACAGAGAGGTCTGGGGGCGGTTGGAAGGGTGTTTATAGGAAGTACAAGTGATTATGTTTTACACCATGCAAATATACCTGTTATTGTTATTCCAAGTGCACACAAATAAGATATTTCTGTCTTAAAAAGAATATGAGACTCGAATTTTCTTGTGGTTAATTAATAATCAATGTTCAATCTCTCTCTATTTCACTCACAATGTTTATTCTCTCTCTATTTCACTCACAATGTTTATTCTCTCTCTATTTCACTCACAATTTTTATTCTCTCTCTATTTCACTCACAATGTTTATTCTCTCTCTATTTCACTCACAATGTTCATTCTCTCTCTATTTCACTCACAATGTTCATTCTCTCTCTATTTCAATCACAATGTTTATTCTCTCTCTATTTCACTCACAATGTTCATTCTCTCTCAATTTCACTCAAAATGTTCATTCTTTCTCTATTTCACTCAGAACGTTTGCTTTCTGACCATTTCGCTCACACTGTTCATTCTTTCTCTTTTCCACTCAAATAACTTTTCTCAAAGTTCAATATTTTAAAATCGAACCCAATGTCAGTTTCTCAACCCCCTCAATGTTCACTAACGGATTTTTCGATGTTTCTTAGAATTTGATTTAATGATAGTGTTTGGACTATAAACGTGTCTCAGATTTTTTTTAAAAAATACCATACAATAAGCTCAATTTTACAGGCTTTAATTAAATATTAAATGTTATAAATTTTTCTGAAAGTGCATTGGGGAAAAAAAACTGATGAGAAAAAGCTAAAGTGGGAAAAAAATTGACAAATGTAATTTTTATATTTGTTTTCAGTAACATCAACAATACGCCTCTTTACCGAAGATTGTATCACTTTTTTATAATTTGAAAAACTTGAGATATTTAGATGTTGTTAAATAATATCTTGTAGCCATATGGGCTATGTTTAAATCTAAATTTTTCGCTAAATGAAGCTTTTAAAAAAATGAGGGAACATTCTGGTTACAAGAACATGCGTGGATGAAGATTTTTATACATTTGAGTGGGAGGACCTCGGCCCTAGTTGTGCCTCCAAGGGACTAATGTGGTTTTACCCCGGAAGTTGAAGAGATTAAGGTATCGTGGCGCCTTCCTGATGTGTACGAATGAACAGCAAAATAAAAACTTATATTCCCATGAAACATAAATTTTTATTAAGGAGATACACTTTAAGAGATATACATTCGGCATTTAATAATCTCCACAGAACTTTCATTGCCGAGATGTATAATTAGTAATTGCAAACCTACACTCTCCCCATAACCCACAGCTCCGAAACCCTGGTTGTTTTTCATTTAAAATAGCGTTTTAGTACACCTGCATGACGTGGCATCATGATAATAATAATAATCATTATAATAATAGAATTAACGCATGTAACTTGATTATTTAATATTTCATAGGTTCTTTTGATGGAACAAACTTTAACATAATCTGCTATTTAAAGAACTGTTTTTGTTTTTAAAGTTTGATTAGCATGTCATTCAATACGTACGATAATGTTAAATATAAATACGAGTTCGATTGACGTCAAACCTTATTCCCAGAACAAACAGCAATGTTATTTACCAGAATAAACAGTGATGTTAGTTCACAGAATAATGTAATTTTAGATCCCAGAATAAATTGTAATGTTAGCTCCCAGAATAAAATGTAATTTTATTTCATAGAATAAACTGGAACGTTAGTTACCAGGATAAACAGAAATGTTAGTTCACAGAATAAAGTATCTTTTTTCCAAGAATGAACTGTAATGTTAGTTCCCAGAAATGTAATGTTAGTTCCCGGAATATCCTGTAATGCTATTTAACAGAATATGGTAATATTATTTCCCGGAAGAAAACTGTAATGTTAGTTCCCAGAATAAACCTTAATGTTATTTCGCAGCATTATCTAACATTAGTTTCCAGAAAAAAAATTGTGATGTTAAAGTAATAACGTAATTTTTCGCAGATAATTTTAGTTCCCAGAATAATGTAATATTAGTTCCCAAAATAATGCAATGTTAGTTCCCAGAAAAAACTATAATTTTAAGTCCGAGAATAAATCGTAAGTTCAGTTCCCAGAACAAACTGTAGTGTTATTTCCCACAATAAATTGTAACGCTATGGCAGAAAATAATGAAATATTTGTTCCGAGAATAAACCGTAATGTTTGTTCACAGAATAAACCGTAATGTTAGTTCACAGAATAAACCGTAATGTTAGTTCACAGAATAAAGCGTAATGTTAGTTCACAGAATAAACTTTTATTGTTAGTTCCCATAATAAATTGTAATGTTAGTTTCCATAATAAACTGTAATGTTATTTCACAGAATAAACTGTAGTGTTAGCTCCCAGGACAACCAGAAACTGTAATATTTTTCCCGGAATTATATAATGTTAGTTCCCAGAATAATGCAATGTTAATTCCTAGAAAAAAACTGTAGTGTTAGTTCCTGGAATCAAACGTAATGTTGATGTTACTACACCGTCCTTTTTGCTCACAGTATAAATTGTTGTTATTTTACAGAATAATGCAGTTATTTCTCAGAATAAACTGTAAAGTTAGGTCACAGAATAACACACCTTTTGTTCACAGAATAACGTATTTTTAGTTCCCAGTATAAACTGTAATGCTGTTTCCCTCAATTAACTGTGATGTCAGTTCACAGAATAAATTCTCATGTTAATTCACAGAATAAATTAATGCCAGTTCCTAGAAAAACTATGCTATTAGATCATACAGAATATCGCTATATTTGTACCGAGAATAAACTGTAACATTAGTTCACAGAATAAACTGTTAGTTCACAGAATAATGTTATGCTTATTAGTTCCCAGAATAAATTGTAATTTTGGTTTATCTTTTCTTTCATACAAGAATTTATCTTTAAAAATATTTAATACAACACGCGGCCGTGCGTCACGGGCATATATTATTAAACGATATTTCTTTATCATTTTCCAATTTTTTTTGCAAGAATAAGCATGAGATAAATGGGCAGATACAATACACGGGAAGAACTTGAGTTGATTAGTTTTTGAGATTTCCAGCACATGAGTTTTACTCATATAAATATTCAAACCTGCAAATAGAGAGGACGCTAAAAATACCTCCCACAATGGAATAAGACTTGTCGTTATATAAATGTGTTTTATTTTGGGGTAACCTTCCAAGGGAAGTTAAAGAGGGTCTTTAGAAAACTTTAAGAATAGCTTGTTTGTTTGACATTTTAATTTATAGTTGCAGTCAAAACTCTCTAACCCTAAATGTCTGTGACTCGAAAAACTGCCCTTTTTAAAATGTATGGATAGTTCTCTGAAAAAATTCCATACATCTCGTTTGTAAAAAAACTCCCTAACTCCTAAATTGACTGATTCGAAAAACTCCACTTCTCGGAAAAAAGTTTTGGTCAAGGTAAAAAAACTCCTTATTGGTTGGTCTTTTTCAACACCGGGCGCCCAGGCGGAATGAAAATTTTATCAATGCCAACAAAATTTGAAACCCTTCTCCAAATTTAAATAAAATTTCACAATACCACCAAAAAATCCTAAAAAATTACGCCCACCTCCCTGCCAAATATTAAACACTGCGTCAAATTTGATATTTGACTGTTTATACGATTTCTCATTATTATGTGCAACTTCAGATGTTCTTACGTTATTAAAACGAAAATCTTCAAAAATCGTATGTTATACTTATAACATCTCTTACAAAAAGATAATCCAAAAAAAACTTTTTTCGCCCGTTTTGGGCAAAAAAAGATCAAATTTGGTGAAGAAGCTGCACACAAAGGATGATTATCCTAAGTATTTCAAATTTTCAAAGTAGATTTTTAACGATAAACTTGAGTTCCTGTGATAAAATAACGATCATTGGATTATTAGACCTTAGATTGCGCTGGAAAAAATTTGGAAGCCTGGTGCGCAGCGTCTTAAAATCTTAAGAAAAACTCATTTTAAAAATAGCCAAAAAAAAAAAAAAATGTTTATGAAAAAACTAAACAATCAAATTCCATAAGCCTCTCCGTCTTCAACTTTGTTGTATTGGACCCAAACACTTATTTCTCAACTTTTTTCTAGATATTTTGGTAGAGATTTTGGGGACCTGTATATAATTTATGGTTTGTATACGCTCATAGTTTTCTCATGTAAAAAAAAAACATGATATGATTGTAGTCATTTTTGGTCGTCTGGGTAATACACGTTCGATTGATCTAATCATTTCGACCAACATAATGTGACTTAAGGCAATTGTTCGAGAACATATTGTACGAAAATTGCACTTGAATTTAGTAAAACATCGCACAACCAGAGGAAGAGCAAGTGAGGTCCAAAATGTATCAAAAACTCGTTTGGCACTACTACACTTTTTAAAGGAAACTTTTTGCTATATTAGCTGATTTATGTCAAATTGTTAAAAAAAATCAGGGAGTCAGTTTTGGAACATTTTGGACACATTGTATGACGTCATCAGCATACTGGCAGCAAAAATAAAATTATTGAAATAATTTAACACGGGCTTTTTCTAAAAGAAGAGGTTGGGTGGATCATAAAAAATGTAAAGATCATATCATGACAATTTCAAAAGTTACAAGAACTTTAAAAATTTATAAAATACAAACCAGTATTTTACAGACCAGCTAAAAAATTGCAATAAAAATTTAACTTTGGGAATGAATTTTTAACTATTTTAGAAGAGTTTAAAGCTAAAAAAATATATAGGTAAAGTAAGAAAAATAAAATATATATTCGAATATTTTTACATATTAATACTCCTCATTCTTACTATCGTCTGAGCTACTACAGCCTTCACCACAGTCTGAACCTTCGTTGCAGATAGAGTTGTCACAAGATTCGTTGTATTTGAACATATCGGTACATGGAATGTTGTTTTTCCGGGAAATAAAACGGGCCGAAGTGCATCTCATTTTGCGGCTACAAACGCTTAACTCAATCATTGCAAGTGGCGCAGGAAGGTTGCCCGTCATTATTGGTACCAGAGACTCGCCTTCTTTCTCCCATCCAAAATCATCAGGAACAGCTAGGTTACTGCATTGGGATGTTTTACTTTTTTAAAACTATTTTTACATAATGACAACGAAAGATGTTATACTTCAGTGCAGATATTGTAGGCGGGAACTGACTTGTGTCGGATTGAAACTTGGAAAATAAGTCCCAACGTAGCTTTGGAAGCGTGTAGAATAGAACACTGAAACCACCGTAGAGTTTAACGACAAAGTTTTCTGACTTTTCTAAAGTTATTAGGGAAGGAAGTTTTTCATCGTTTTCAAGTGGTGAAAATGCTTCTAATACTTGGCTGCCACATTCCGTAAAGATTTTCCAGCATGATTTTTTTCCTTCCCGTGGAATTTTCCAGTTTGATCGCAACCAGTGAAAGTTTGAAAACCTAGTATTGCTGACGCTCCTGCAGGTTTTATAGCTTCAAAACTCTTAGAAATGTCAATCTATCTTTGCATATCTGATCTCCCAGTCCAAAAATTTTTAGCCATTGCTAAAGATTGATAGTAGAAGATCAGTAGCATAAAAACATCCGTGTCTGGCGGGAAAATAACTCATTCAGAAAATGGTTTAAATTTCGCTATTAAAACTGCCTGAAAAATCATCAATGTGTCAGCCTCTTCATGATCACAGTTTTGAAATTTATAGATGTCAATACTCGTTACAACCTCGTACTCTATTAGATAATTGATTAGTCATTTATTAGTCTTTTTTGAAAACTCCATCTGTTTTCACAGCTAAATAATTTTTTTGTCTGTTTGTGACAAGAGGTCTTTCATCGGAGTGTCTGCAACATCAGTTCCACCATTTACTTTAAACCTCATTTCCTTTTTAGATGTTCTATAGCGTCTTGTTCTAGCTTATAGCTATCCCGTAATGTTGTGCCTGTCAAAAACCAAGTGAATTTCTTGGAATCCTTCGCCAATCTTGAAATTTCGCCTGGTAAATGCTTTCGAAAAGTCCTCAATTACAATAAAAAAGATTATTCATTCAATCTATTTCACTTGCATGATTTGTTAGTCTTCAAAATTATGAAATTTGCTTAAAGGGCAATTAACGTCAAATTTAGTTCTTGTGTTTATCGCAAGATATTATAAATTTGAAACTGTGTGCAAAATTTGATAGCTCAACTACTGTTATAGCTCAAAATATCAGCTTTTAAAAATTTTGAAGTTAATTGGCCTTTTACAGAAAATGCGAAAATATTTTAAACATGCCCAGATCACATATTACGTTAAATTAATTACACATTTCATAAATTGTTTGAAACCATAAATTGCTTTCTTAAGTTTTTATACGTGTTTCTTCTTCATTAAAATTTTTCACTTAATTTACTTTAAGTACTTGAAATTATATGTACAACAATGAATAACACATAATTTTTTTTAGGTTAAAACTCAATAACTAGTGAATATAAGTTATAACTCATTATTCATGGTTGTCTGGCCGAGCGGATACGGCAATGGTCTCTGGATCCTAGAACTGTGGGTTCAAGCACTCCTCGGAACCAATGAAATACGTTGAATTACTTTTATTATTGTCAAGCTAGAGAAATATTTTTCTAACCACAAAATATTCATAAAAATACACAGAAAGAAGTCATTATTTAATAAATGAAAAAACTCCTTCGATATATCTAATAGCTAAAAGACATAAATTACAACTAACGTTTGCATTTCTTTTGTCTTCGAAATTTTATTTGCTACAGCCATTCCATCAACAATTAAAACCTATAATCTTCATTGATTTCAGATG
Organism: Euphysa ruthae; assembly: GCA_035046665.1. Classification (NCBI taxonomy): domain Eukaryota; kingdom Metazoa; phylum Cnidaria; class Hydrozoa; order Anthoathecata; family Corymorphidae; genus Euphysa; species Euphysa ruthae. The sequence continues at coordinate 10,738 of JAUZNK010041374.1, forward strand.
ATGGTTGTGATGGAAGTGTATCATTAGATTCAACGAGGCGTTCGATTTCGTGCAAAACAACATGTTTGTCAGTACATGTTAATGGTTCACCGTCAGAAATAAACAGAGCTTTTGGCACTACTGCAAACTCATATACAGCTTTCGAAATCAAATGCAGGGCGTTTGCGTGCAGTAATTAGAAAACTTGTCAGCAATGTTTTTTCTGCTTTAAGTTGTACAACTTTTTCTCCGACTTTTATTTTCATTGACCTTTGCGCATACTTGAATGTTTTCAGATTTTGTTCCTTCATAGGAGCCCATAATTGATGTTGTACCATACTATGAAAATGGGTTTCTCTTAAACTTTTTGTACGACTCATTACCAATATTTGTGTGGTTTATAACATCAAAAGCGCTTTTATCTGACAGAACAGCTTTTGACGAAGCATTGTATACAGTGTCAGAGTCTTCAAACGTCAATTTGAAGTTGTCAGCAGTTTTGGTTAGTTTTTGGATGTTACTTGCTATTCGTGTCTGTGTGGATCCCATTAGCTGATGGTGATGTTTCCTATATTCTCTATTTATGTTTTGCTGTTGGCGGAATGTCTCGAACGAAGAAGTTAATAGTGGTGAAATAAAAAAAAAAAAACAGATCCGTTGGAGAATATTGTTTTGTTAAACCAGTTACTCCACCTTAAAAAAGTACCTTACCTGTCATCTTAAAAAAGCGAAAACTAAATTAGTAACACTTTGTTCCTCAAAGAAGTTTATTAAACAGGGGCTTCCAAAAAATGTAATATCTACCAATCTACTCTATATCTAATCTGAATCCAGCTTGACATGTACAAATTTTACGTTATCATTTATATTTTACAAGCCTGCAAAAAACAGCAAATTCTGCATTTGAATTGGCAATTGAAAACAAAAAAAAATTTGAAACTATTAACACTGAAATATTTGAGCTGAAAAACGAAATGAAACGCTCATTCGGAAAATTGACGACCAAACAGACAGAAGTTTGTGAAACACCATGGTATTTATATTTAGATGCATTAAACAGGAGCCAAAAGAAAATTAACACAGAAAAGAAATTGGTTGGCATAATAACTCGCCACACAAATGTAGAACATGAATTTGTCTCCAGAATGATTGAGCGAGCTCACAGAGGAAAGACAAACCCAGTATCCAAATCTCTATCAAACATTTTTGCCAAGTCTATTTATTAAAGCAGGTGTACTCTCCTATTTTAACAAATAGACGCAATGAAGCCCTACTAAAACAGAAAAACTTGAAAAAGATTAATGAAATTGTATCTTACCTATACAGTAACGTTCATGGTCAAGAAAAAAAGGAAAAGACAAGTATATTAAAGATTTTTCTTTTTAGGTTTTTTCATTTTTTCTTTCTATAGTATAATTTTCTAGCGACTATATATTTTGACTGATTTATTTACTCTTTTTAAACTTACACTTGTTTGTTTGTTATCCACATCAAATTCTTATGAATGATAAATCATTTACTAAACTCATAATATTGTTTGCGTGTATCTTCATACTTTCAAAGCAGTTGATATATGTATATTATATAGGATTAATATTACCTATGTAACCTTAGAAGGTGACTGACAGATTATTGTTTGCTATTTTTATAATTAAAGCCAAAACTTTTCTTAAAGTAGGTCTTTTTGTCCTCTTGTAAATGGTGATACAATTCCCATGTAAAATCTGATAAATCACTAAATCACAGAGCACTTCGATTTGATAATTGTACTAAATGAGTCCATATGAAATGTAATCGGCTTGATAAATCTACCTATGACAAATTGACTCTGGCTGACGATGAATGAATTTGGACATTATGCCATTCTGTAGTATTATTGAGTTTGATCTTTCATTGACCTTATCGGCTAAAAACCTATCCATGACAAGTGACAATATTATTCAAAAGCAAACCGATTTAATACTCTTTTTCAGACCATAAATGAAGTGATCGCCCAAAAAACTACAAATATTCAGATGCAAACCAACAGAATTTTAATTTAAGTTAAAATTCTAATCAGTTTCTGCACCTGAACACTGCCAGAAAATATTGATGATCTAAACATTCTTATTAATACTTTAAACAATAAACCAAGTATAACTGGCATCTTCCAAAACAAGGCTTCATCAAAATTTCATATCAAAAAGTTCCATATCAAAAATCGAAATTGATGGGTTCTCTTTTGTGCAGACACCCACTGAGGAAGTAAACGGAGGTACACTTTTAACTCATGTTGAAATTTTAAAGTCCGAAATGACTTAAAAATTAAAAAAAAAACAAGAGTTAGAACCTACTTTCGTTGAAATAACCTACCTAAAAAAACCAACTTAATAGTAAGAAGTATCTATCGACATCCACATATGAACATATCTGAGTTTACTGATGATTATTTTAGACTCCTCAATGATAAGAATGAAAAATATTATGCTAATAGTTGACTTCAACATTGATTTGTTCAAATATGATAGTTCAAGTGACGTAGCTTATTTCATAGATAGTCTATTATCAAACTCTCTATTTCCTTTTATCACTCTGCCAACCCGCATAACACCTTGTTTTAAAACCTTAATAGATAGCATCATTTTAAAATTTTATTCTCCAGATATTACTTCTGGAAACTTGATTGTGTCAGTTCCTGGCTCAGCATGTTCCTGGTGATCTGGCTCAGCATGTTATACAATTTAATCTAATTTTAGACATTTTGACCAAGAATTATTTACCAGGAATATTGCTTCAGTAAATTGAGAGAAACGTTTCAAAGTAGATAGCGATCTAAATGACTCCACCAACATCTTTATAAAACTTTTTGAAGGTATCTTAGACAAACATGTCCCTTTTAAAAGGTTAACCATGAAACAAATGTCCAACCTAAACAAACCTTGGGTAACAAATGGAATAATCAATTGATATAAATCATGACGGCAAAAAACCAAGACCACAAAATATGATTTTAAATGTTACCTTGACAACCTAAGCAATAACAGTTCTTTTATTAAGCCTGTCACTGAAATGGAAGTATCAGATCAAATAAGTTCTACCAAACTAGGTAAAAGTCTAGGCCCTAACAGTTTACCAACGTATCTTTTAAAATCTATGAGACATATAGTTTTGAAATGCAATAACAAACAAAAGTCCAAAAAGGTTTAAATTTCCATATAAATAGGCAAAAAATCTCACTGGTTAAACGTATCAAATACCTTGGGATAATAATTGATGATATTCTTTCCTTTTAACCATATACAAATGAATAATCAAAAAAACTAAGTCGTATGTAAACCTAGAAACAATTTTAAGAAATCTTCGGCTCGCATTTGAAATACGCTTGTGAAATATTGGGTGAAGTTAACGATAAAACTCTTTCACGAATAAATTCACTGCAGAGGAAAGACATGAGATAAATATACTACCAGCAATTTTATTCTGATACCAAAAATACCATTGTCCAACATATTACCTCTGAATTATTGAATTCAGAAATTAAACTATTTTGGCTGGGATCACCTTAACTCAAATTTGCCTTAAATCTTTAACAATCTATTCACAGGTTGTGAAGGCTGTGGACACAACCTAAGATCTGTCACAAATAACAATCTTACTGTACCATTGAAGCAAACTTTTAAATAAGGATATATATCAATGTATCATTTCTTGGAATATTTCACCTAATGACATGAAAATAAAAACTGGTTTTAACAGCTCAATTAAGTTTTATAAGATCTGTTTTTAATCCTTTTCTTGATAAATTATCAACTTGATTTCATACTGGTTTTAATGAATTCGTATACTAATAGGATATAATAAAGTTATAAGGAACTAAATCTAAATCTATGAAACAGATTCTGATTGTAGTATTAAGCGATCTATTTCTTTATATTTATTGTAAACCTATGGGTATCTTAATTTCTAATTTCTTTCTCTAGTGTGTATATTACTTTATCTTGATTACATATTCATTGTCCGAGAATTGAGAATTTAAATTAAGTCTGTAGAGTGTGCTTAGCTCCATAACTAAATTTAAAATTTCTCTGTTTCAAGAAATTTCAGCAAATACTTTGACCAGATATATGATCTAGATAGCTAGCAATATTTTCTTTAGCTGAGAAAGAATATTTTTTAATAAAAATTTTGACGCATTCATCCGTTGAGATATTATTTGATTTTAAATGTTTTTCTCTGTTGCAAGATACTGGTGGGGTGGATTTTGAGGTGCGAGTGAGCTGAAAACGCGCTGTGAGCTGCAAGTCAAAGTTCGGGCGTTGATTTTTTTTTAGTTTTTAAGATAAAAGATTTGGTTCTTGGTTGATTAAAATTTCCTCATAAAATCGTATCAACCAACATGAAGCCTCATCGATCACCACACACATTAACCACAAGTTTCCTGAGATTTTGTCGGCATCACTAGCATTTGTCACATACAATCGACAGCTGTACTCTTGTGCGAGTTGAAAACCGGATAAATTTCTTGAAAATATACCATTCTCTGATTATTCAATTTGTTATATTTGCGCAACTGTTCTCTCACAAAGTTACCGTGTGTGTACGAGATCTGAACTTCCATCTTTTTTGACAGACAAAAGAAACTTTCTAGCTATAAACTATTAAAGTTTGTTAGCTAGAGATGGTATGTTTGTAAGATTTTTTTTTAACTGATAATCTATTTAAATTTTAGATATATGAAGAATGTTTTTTTATTTAGATTCTTGTCCTCAATCCATATTCTAATTTTTCATTCATCAATATTTTCGATATTTTAATTCTGAAAGACTTCATCTAAAAACTTTCTTTCAAATAAAAATTAAAAGCCAGCGTGGTTGTTACACGTGGATGTCACAAACGCATGCTTGACAAGTCGTGGAAACATTTCATACTTGACGTTTCGTGTAAAAAATGTTAAATTTAAAGATAGGAATTCGACAGAATTTAAATTTATTATACTTATTGAAGGAATTTGGTCAAAATATTTTACAAGTTATTTCTGCACCTTTTACAGATATGCACAAATTAAAATAAGTTACTTTATTAAGATTTAAATGTAAAAGAATATCTCATATCTCATATCTCATACACACAACCAGTACACTGTGTAAGAAGATTATCTGTGGCATCCACGGTCTTTTGAATTGAGGAAAAAATATTAAACTTCATTTCAAGACACGCACTCCACAGCTTTGGTTATAAGGAATTTAATTAAACCCCCTGATTTGCGTAAAAACTGTCCCTATTTGAAAATTTTTTTACCGTGTAATATTCCAGGAGAGAAGACCTTGAAACTAACATTACAAATAAAAATGCTACAAATTTACCTGTAACAGTGTGTCTTAGCTTAGTATTTTGATTACCAATTTTTAGATGTATACTGTGTAAAATTTTTTTATTTCTCCAGAAGTTTGTGTACTGCATAGCCTGAAAAAACTGTAAACATTCTAACTCTTCATTTTTTATATTTTGATTTTTTAGATCGAGGTTTTCTAAAGGCTTTTTGAAAAAAACTTTAAATTTTACTGCCAAGCATTATTGCAAGTAAGGCACAAATCTTCTTTTCCAAGTTTAGAAAATAATGATCATCATAAAGAACAATACTATGTCTTTGTAAGGTATGGCGAGATTTACCCCTGGGACTTTCATCACAGAGACAATCACATACGGACCAACTATCCCCGATGACAATAACCCCTGGCGACGTTAGCCCCTTGCGACATAAACCCCAGACGACATTAGCCCCCAGAAGAAAATAACGGTAACGAGGATCATATTTCGGCATCGAACTTTTGCTTGGAATGATAATTTTTAGATAATTGCGTGTTTATTATACTTTGTCACATAATTAAGTGTACACCATGCTTAAATCATCTTTTGTTAAACTTCCACCAAAAACCTATAAATAGCGATGCTACAAAAAATTCGATCAAAACAGTTTTTTAACTGAACTTAACAGTTCTATGAGTAACACCATTCAAAGCTATAGTGGCCTTGATCAAATTTTTAATCAGGCATTAAATAACCACGCTCCCCTGAAAGCCAAAATCTTTAGGGGTAAAAAACAGAAGTCGCCTGAAAAACTTAGCCATTAAATCAAATAAGACCAGTGATTGGACTAAATATAAGCGACAATGAAACTATACATGTAATCTGAATCGAAAATTTAAAATCAAATTTTTCGAAAAAACTGAAGTTAAAACACCCAAATCTTTTTGGAAGACATTTAAACCCTTCTTCTCAAACAAACTCATTGCACATGATGAAAGGATCATTCTAGTTGAAAATGAGAATATTGTTTCTGATGATAAAGAACTTAAAAATAGTTACAAGGTCGAAACCTCGTTTTCATTTAGAGAGGTTTGTTCACATGAGGCATTCACTGAAATAGTAAAATTAAAGC
>JAUZNK010041385.1:0-17128 GCA_035046665.1 Euphysa ruthae
TATATATTGCAAAACTATTCTGGCAAAACGAAACCTATGCCTTCAAAATACCGTTAAAACATATCAATCGACAAACACAGACGATATTCTCAACTCGTACTTGAATATCCCAAATAAAAGTTCCAAGATCTTCATAATATTAGGTATCAAAAAATTTATCCTTCCATTTCACAAGTAACGCCTTAAAATTTGCTAAGTAACACCTTAAAGTTTACTAAGTAAAGCCTTAAAATTTACTAAGTAACGCCTTAAAATTTGTGGTAAAATACAAAAGTTTATCAGCCCTTGAAAGAGAAGTTACATTACATTCCCATCAGTCAATACTGCTTAGCAAAAATGCAACATGGATCAATAAAAAAGATTATTATTTGACGTCACAATGGGCGCTTGTGACGGGGCAGAAGTAAGCGAGCTTGCAGGCAATTTTATCTTAAAACAACTAGTACGAGTTATCCCACTAAAAAATATTGGGTTTTATCGGGAAGTTGGACTTACCACATTAGAAAAGTTTAGTGGATCAGAATCTGAAAAACTTAAAAAGCTTACCATAAATTATTCAAAAAAAATCGAAATTAGAAATCGAAATCCAATGCAATGTTAAAGTAGTTTTCTTGATGTAACATTAAATATTAATAAAGGAACTTTTAAACCCTTTGTAAAACCAAAAAACTTAACAACCTATCTTCACAAAAAATTCCTAAACTTCATCAACAAAAGTTTCGCGCCCAACTATAGTTTAAGAAAAATTTTCACTAGAAACAACGTAAAAGTAAGCTAGTTTTATGCCAAATGTGAAAATGATTAAGTTCACACAACAAGCAAATACTAAACTCCAAAACGCAAGAAACAGACCGCATGTGCCTTTGCAGTAATAATCAAAATTGTAATGTAAATTGTCCTCTGAATAAAATGTCTCGCAAAGTCAGGCTACTATATCATCTGAAAATTTGCGCTTATAAAAAACTTTTTTTAATACCTTTTTACATATAACACTTTATTAAAAGGTTATACGACATGTGACGTTAGGCTAATCATCGTAAGTATTATAATTTCTAAGCATGAATTTTGTAAGCTCTGATTTTTCATTTAGGGCGTTTTCTTCATTTTTTTCTTCAAAACTTTTAGCTTTTCCGAGATACAAAAATTAAATTTGCGTTTCGTTACATTTTATAGAGAGCATTTTTTTATAATTTTTTATAGAATTTTTGGAATATGATTATTACTTTTATTTCTCTAAAACTCTTTCGAAAACTCGGTGTCGTTTTTATATTTTTGATGACTGAAAGACTTTTTATGGTTAGCGTATCTCAGCTTAAAAGTTGTTGCGCGTGATCCTAGATATGTTTTGGTGTTTTCAGGGTTTTGTTGAGGTGATATTTTTGCTTCATAAAAAATATTCGATTCTAGATAGTGGTTGTTTAGAGATTGTTTATGTTGTGGCAGTTACAATCTTGGGTTTGGATACTATTTTGCTCTGCTGGCAACGTTAAGGTCTTATGGGCACCTATGACTGATTTTATGCTGGCCATACAACTACAATTAACTTACTTTTACGTTGTTCCTGTTAAATATTTTCCTGAACTTATGTGTACACGGAACATGTTTTCCAATAAGGTTTAAAAAGAATTTAGGGACATTTGTTGATACTGATTTTCTGTCAGGTGGGTTGAACCATAGAATTTCCCTTGAACAAATTTTTCTTGCTAACCAACATAGCTGATATTTGTGGTATATGTTCATTTTTTCTTAAAGCATCCGTCAATGGCGTAATAGATTCTTTAAATATTTAATGGCAACCTGTTATAAATTCGTTCTTAAAATAGACTTTTAATACTTGACAAACATATTTGAATTAACTTTTAGGATTCTAGTTAGGGCCACTATGTATAACAAATGAGTATAAGCAAAACTTTCTTTTTGCTGATGTCAGCATTTAATTTTCGTTTTAAAAAGCTGTGTATCTATCCAATTTTAAACTATTAAAACAGTTTCTGTTCCAGTATAAAAGACACAAATCAATGTTTAAAAATCAATTGCAAACCAGAAAATAAGTATTATGTTATAAAAAGGAGAACTTTTTTTTTTACAGGTTTTCATATTAACAAATTGCTTTTTATTCAACGTATTATGAATTTTCTCCCTCTCTATCTAGTTCTAATTCACTCTCTTTATTCTCACGCGTATTATTCAATAACAAGTCAGCAATGTTATGAGGTAAAACTGAATCAATCCATACAATATTACCGGTATCGGTCCACCCATGCTCACTAATACTGGGAAAATCAATAGTTGGTATTAAAATCGATTTCCATATTTATGCACTATAGTTTGATCATTTGAAATACCGCTGTAATGTTGTTTGTTTTACATGGAGGAAGAAGTGAAAGATCTCGAATTTTGTTTTTTTTTTTGTAAACATCCTTAAACTTTTCATATGATATTTTGCATTGACACTTCATTGATACTTTTTGATTTTTTATAGTACAAAAAACATACAAACTCTTCTAGGGTTTGCATTGTAAAATCGTCAATAATCCATGAATCTCCAAGTTGACTGAATAAGTTTAAATAACGATTACGTTTTTCAATCTCGTTTTTTTACTACGTCGAAAAATTGAAGACACACAATCGTTCACAAACCTCTTTTTTCGTAATCCACATCAATTAAATTTAGTGGTAAAAAATTTCTGTGTACTCCAGTTCCATGGTCTAGAAAAGAAGATGAAGACCTTATTACAACTCTTTGATCAGCAAGTGTATGATTAGTGTGTAAAAGTTTGATGTAAGCCTCTTCTTGATTGCTTGTAGGCTCGCTTATTTCACTAACAGACTATGAAGTTACTCTGTAACAAATGTGATTCATGATGAAAAATTTCTATATACATTTAAAGTGTTTTATTACTGTAGAAGCGTGTAGCACCACATTGTTTTTTTAGAATTTCGATCATGCTGGTTTTATTATAAGCATTTTTTTAAAAGTTATTAAAGTTACTAGAGATTTTTGAAGAATTTGAATGTATCATAATCTTGCTTGCGATACCTCTTAAATTTCTTTCAAGAGTTCTCAAAGAATTTGATCCATCTTTATCTGCTCTAATATCTACAAGAAAGTAGCCAGAAGACAGTCTTAAAATTTATTATTTGAATTAGCGTTGGTGCCGGGGTTTGGAGAAATTGTTTGAATTAGAGCCATAAGATCTGTGATGAACGTGTTACCTTCCTTTGGAAGTAAAACGATATTATTTTATAAGTTTACGTAATTCTTTAAAACTTTCATAAGAGTACTTTTTGTCGCTTTTCTTTTGCTACCGTCAAGATGCGCCAAACCTATTGGTATTGGAGCCAACTTGAAAGATAAAGTATATTCAAAATCAATAGGATGCTGGTATTTTGTACGTTAAAAGCTTTGCCAAAAATTTCGCTAATTACTTCCTTTTTGTTATTTTTGAATGTAATTTTCATCCAAGTGTTTTTAAATAGTTGTATTTAACTCTCTTTTTAGATCATGTAATTTATTTGTAGTTGTTTCCATTCGATTCTTAGCAAATGCATCATATAATTGCTGTCCCTCTTCTTTTACTCCTAACACAGATTTTCCTAAATAATTTTCAGCTGGAATACCCGAACTTAAATGACTGGTTTATGTCAAGATTCGGATTAAAAAGGGGTTGACATAGACTTCTGATAGTAAACTTATATTTTCACGTACTTCTCTGATTTTAATATTTGTGACGAGCGGTTAGCTTTGTACTCGTCGATGGCGTGTTTTGTATCGGCCATTGTGTATAACGATTCTTTGTTTAGGGCGTGAGCATTTCGATTCAAAGTCTACTTTAAAATTGATTCGCTAGTTGAAGCAAAAAATTGATTCATCCCGAAGTTTTTCGCATCCCTTTTAATTGTTTCTTCTCCTCACTATTCTATTGGGATACGGAGAAGGTACCGATCTCTTCCTTGCACAGACAGACCTTTTTCGATAAGTAACTGAATGTGTTTGATTTCGATGTTTTCAAGCGTATAAATAATTATTGATCCGTATCCAGCAAAATTTTGTTTATTTATAACAAAGCAACAGTAGCACATTTCAAAGTCCCTCAAGCAGTCAATTGTAATCATCTGCGTAATGAATCTGATGTGAAAAGGTGATCATATTTAAGTAGTTAATAGTCCAGAATTAAGCAGTTTTACCATACAAATCCATAAAAATTTGAACATATTAGCATTTTCATTTTTTTCTACGTCTTTAAATTACATTGTACTTACTTTTCGCACTTCAAGGAGAGTGCTACCTAGTTTTGTTACATACGCGTTACATACGCGACATTTTGAAAAAATAAATTTAATGAAAGTTTCTCTGGAGCTTATGACAATGCTGTATGTACAGTCCAACCTCAATTGTAATGCAATCCTGATATCACCTCATTAAGACTACCTATCGAAAAAATACCAACTTGAAAGATAATATCTTCATATCTTGAACCAGCAACTAGTTGACCCACAACAATATTCTTTCATAAAAAAGAAATACCCTAAATACAATAGAACGTAAAAAAATTTGCTTGGGTAGTTGCATAACACTCGATAAGCATTGACAAATGTTCTAACGTCAAACGTAAGGCTCACATATTGAATATTAGCTACCAATACTCTTAAACAATATAAACCACTCTTGTTTTTCACTGCTTTTGCTTTCGACCATTTGGAGAAGTAGTCTATGAAAACAATTAGGTGTTTATACCCGTCCACTTCGGGAAAGTTGCAAATGTCGACACCAACTTGCTTCATTACTTCAATTGGGATTGCAATACTTTGCAATTCAGGAGCGCAGTTTTTGATATCTTACCTTGCTTTTGACAGTTTTCGCAATTTTTTGATATATTCTGTCACGTCATTTACTATATTATGCCAGTAAAACCTTGCTGCTATTTTTTGATATGTTGGCTCACGACCTCGGTGTGAAGCCAACGCTTTTGCTTTTGAACTCTCGCAAAGACCTGCGTGAATGTCCCTGATTATTTGTTGATGACGTTCTTGCGAATGAATAAACAGTCTCTTTTCTTTATAAAAGAATTGTTCGTTAACTATGGAAAACCTTTCACTGGCTCTAAGAAAATTAGCTTTTTTTTCCTTTACCTACTTCTTCCGGCCAAATCTTTTCTCTTACATAATTTTCAACTTTTACTAAATCAACGTGCTTCGCCATCTCAATAAACTCAAAGAAATAAAACTCAACTCTAATTTTCTGTTTTTCATTAGGCATGATTCAATTATTCTTTTATATATAAAGCGTCCATAATTTTGTTTAGACAATAACCTTGGCGAATGTCTAGACTCATCTTGCGTATAAAGCTAGTCAATAGTTACTTATCCATGCCTTGTTGTTGATATTAAATCCCCATCAGTACCTTCATTCTTTATTATTGATTTTACTATTACATAACGAAAAAGATTAAACTAAACCAAACTATGTGTTTATTACGTTTCTATTCACTAGTTCACACGCTACTTTATTTTACTCAGTGTTATTTGGTTATTATTTGGTAAAACCTATTATCAGAAATCTCCTTCATTATAAAACCTTTTAAACAAACACATACATGATTAAAAATGGTTTAATGTCTCCAATAAAGCTTTATATCATTACATTAAAGCTAATTGGACCATTATATTAAAATAAACTTCTTCAAAAAAAAAAATTCACCATTTTTCAACACACTCATTATTCTAATTCTTATATCTTATATATTTGCTTGTATCTAGTTTCGAATATTTCATTGCAAAGAAAACTCGATAGAAAGCAAATATATTTGTTATTTGCACACGCAGAACCAAAATTTGTCGTACTTTAATTACTATTTCCTCAAGGCAGGATTGCTTTTCCAGAGAGAAAGAACGTCCGCCTTAAACATAACTGTTTTATTTTTTCCATGATGCAAACATCAATTGTTTTAGAAATTAATTTCGTGTCTTTAAAAAAAAAAAATTGTCAGTTAAAGTAGAATTCATTTCGAAATTTATTTCACTATATGTACACCGTGAAATTTTTCTTTTTTTTTTTTTTTTGTAAAACCTATTCTTCAAAAATTTTCTCTAGTAAGAGACGTTTTATTTTTTATTTTTTTTTTACTAACTCCGCAGATTTTTGAACTAAAATTTGTGCCTATTTTTTTTCATACTTTCTTTCGCCTTCTTATCTTTTTATTATTAAAAATTTGACAATTAATTCGATCGAGAAAATATTTTCTTGCCTCCCCATTGTTTTATTAATAATATTTGAACAGTGGAGAATAATTCAGTCGAGACTATAGATTGTTAGTTGCCAAATCAAAACCAAATCACAACTAATTTCAATACTGCCCATGAAGAATATTAATTGACGGGACATATATGTCCCGGTGTAATTCAAGCTATATAGAAATACGGCTTTTGTTTACATTTTTAACAAAACCTATCTGGAATTTTCCATCCAAGTTTGGTAACACGTCAAAATCACTTTTGATCCCGAAAACACTATGATCTAGTCAAGATCAGTGTTTTCCTATGGTCAATATGGGAAGAGTTGTTGCAAATTTACAAGATCTTTTATAAATATTTTTAGGTTTATGCTAAAAGCGTGAAACTTTTTTCTTGTATTTCCTAATAATAGAGGAATCCAAAAATTGTTAGTTTGATATATAAATTCTAGGTATATGTCTTTGTTTGATATTGTCATTTGTCGTAGGAAAAATATGTCCCTTCAGACATTATGAAACTTATTTTTTGTTATTATTTCAATAAAATTTGATGATTTCGATGCAAATTTATGTTTTATGTTGAAATATTTTTTAGAAAAATATTAAGATGAGCTTTAAACTACATTGCATTCATTCATTCATTCATTCATTTATCTAACGTTGGTAACGCTTACATAGATGTATATGAATATAATAATATATTAATAAACACTAATATAGACCAACAAATTTTAAAAATTTTTTATGTGTAAATTATAAAATAAATAGCAATAAAACAAAAACACCCAAAGTACTAATTAACAACATATTGGACTTGTACATGATTTGCAGATCCATGCCTTAATAGGCACAGCAGAAGAAGAAGCATGTGCAATTATGGAGGATATTCCTAGCGACAATTTCAGTAGTCTGGATTCATCTGACTCAGAGAATGAAGATTATATTTTGAAAGAGCGAATCAAAGCTAAACAGGCAGCTGAGCAGCCAAATATGTGCCAGGAAGGCTCAATATCTGAGCACACTTTGTCTTTGGCAGAAAATGATGCTGAGACCAACACTGGCGTTGCTTATCTGCCGCCATCAAATAATTATCCAACTGATTTAAATGTATCAGTCTCTGACGGAGAAGTCTATGAGGTTGAACAGAATAAAAAGTAGAAAAAACGTGATAAAATAAGATTTTCATCAAAATTTGATGAACCTGAAGGTAAGTTATCTATATAATTAGGGGACATATTTCTATGACGTTCATCCAGATGGGGAAAGGGTCGTAAAACTTTTCAGGTGTTTGTGGTTTCTATTAATAAGAATTAAAACTGGTTAAAATTAATAGTTAAATTTCGTGACCTATATTCAACAATTAAATATATGTATGAAAATAATAATTCAATGTATTTCCAACTTATGTTTTTTATTTGCAAAAACTAGCTTCAAGGTTCCCACGGATTTGGTTCTGGTGTGCATAGAGTTCCTATTTGAGCTTATGATAAATAGCCATTTGGCCAGGTAAACATAATTTATTGCACCGAAATGCTGCAGATACACTGAGGTGGCGATACTCTTACCTGAAATCAAATCATTAATCTCCTTATTTGCTAATAGGCTAAATACTACGATAATTCTGATAACATTAGAAGTCTTTTTGATGTAAAAACATCTGTCTCACTCGCAGAGAGTTTTTTGCACGTTATGATCAACAGTAATATGTTCATTTTTCAAGCTGAGAAGAAAGTTCCTTTGCTGAATCTGAATTGTACGGTTTTATTGGAATCAATATGGTAATGCGGTATCATCAGCTACCCTGCTTCAAATATTACTGGAATAATGATCCAGACCTATCAGTACCTTTAATTTCCGATGTTTTTCTCGTAACCGGTTTCTTCGGATACTTTCAAATGTTTACGTGAATGACAAAAATAGAATACCAGAAGGCAATACTGATCAACTCTATAAACTACGACCACTGATTGACAATTTGGATACCAATTATACCAAATGATGTCACATTGTGTTAGTATCGATGAGAGTTAATATTATTCAAGAGAAGGAGTTTTCTAAAACAGTATAACCCCTTGAAGACGATCAAAGGAGCTATAAACTTTGAACAATGGCGGACATGTATGGGTATCTGTATAAGTTTGGGGTTTACCAGAAGACGAATAAACAAATGGTTGATGATACCATGGCAAAGTAATTTGGATTAGGAGGTAAGGTTGTTTATCAAATGAATAAATCATTGCAGGGAAAGTTTCATGAAGTTTATGCTGAGAATTTCTTCACTTCAGTTCATTTGACGGAATACTTGTTGTCACATCAAGTTCTATGCTGAGGGACTTTAGGTACCAAAAGTATCTCCCTAAGAACTTATCTAAAGATAAAAATCAACAGAGAGGAGACTTTGACTATAGACCGTCTAAAGATTGCATTGTGGTTTATAAGTGACAAGATAACAAACCAGTGTATGTGATCTTAAATTTTCACGGCACTGACGAAATTGAGATCAAACGAAAAAAGAAAGATGATAGCATGCTTCTCATTTCATATCCTCCAGTAAAGGACTACAACCAATATATGGGAGGTGTTGACAAATCAAACATGTAATGTTCTCTTTATAGCACGTCAAGAAAATCAAAAAAGTGGTCTGTTTGCAATGCATACGTTGTTTACAAAAAATTGAAAAATAAAAATATCAGTCTTCTCAATCTTTGTAGATCAGTAGCCGAGTCATTGGTAATGAAGAGCAAACCACCAAAATTCGGTAGGCCATTGACATCATCATCTGCAAGCCAATTGACAGCAAATAAAAGACGGAAATCAAACTGTTCAGTTCCTGCATCTATTCGTAGAGAAAGCCAAGGCATCCACTGGGCAGAGCATGATATCAAAAGAAGAAGATGTGAAGTGTGCTCAAAAAATTTGAGCCTGGTGGTTAACGACTTTGTTGAAAGCATCTCTCCAAATGAAAAGTTGTTTGAAATCATCTAGAACTTTTTGATGTTTTTGGGAAATCTTTGAATAGGAAGCGGCAGCTTACAGTAGAAAGTGATACTAGATTCCTAACATTGAAAAGCTGTGTACCACCAGGTGGACTTTTCGCATTGATTCGGTGCGAGTGTTATGTGACCGTTATGTACATATTCTCAAGATTTTTATCAGATTGTCTCTTGTTAATGAAAATTAAAAAAAAAAGAGCACAGAAATTGGTTTGATAATTTGGGTCATACGAACATATTGTGTTTGTGTAAACTTAACAATGATCCAAGAGTGGATTTATCGGCTGCATCTAGACTCTTAAACTGTCCGGAAAACGAATTTGAACATTTGCGAGATGATTACCAGTCGGTTTTGGATACTGCTACTGTCACAGCTATATCTTGAGACATACAAACCTATTTTTAAATAGCCACGGAGATAAACAAAGATACATAAATGATATTGAGGAGCCGACTGTTTATTCAAGATTAATATATTTTACTGTACAACAAAAATTGAAATGAAGGAGTTACGTAGACTTTTCTCTGGGCAAAACTAAGTGACATGTGTTTTTAAAGTCGTGTCATTGCAACTTTTCCAAAAACGTTTTTTTAGAAACACGAGCGTTGATCATGTAATTCAAGAAAGAAATTGCAATGAAGCACAGCGTACAAAATTTATTGTAATTATTTGTATGGTTACAAGTTTATTTCCACCTTTCAAGAATTTAAAAAACTCTTGACTTCATTTCTAACTATCTATGTCAATGTGACAAGTGCGGAGCGGTCAATTTCTAAGTTGAAACTGACTAAAACATACGGCATTCTAAGATGGAAATATTTTGACTCACAAGTCACTAGCCAATCTTTAAGTCTTTAACTCTGAAGTGAGCGCTCTCAATAAATCAGAGCTGACCCTGCTTATATTGCACATGAGACAAAATTTTAGGTTTTGTTCTTGGGTCACACCATGTTATTTTATATTTTGTTATAAAGCTTTTTTTTATACTATATTGTGCTATGAAGCATTTTTTTTACACTATATTGTGTTATAAAGCTTCTTTTTTACACTACATTGTGTTATAAAGCTCAGGAATTCTTTGTTAAATTCACCATTTTAATATTCACAAAGCCTTGTGGCTTCTGTGTAGTGGTGCCTCCGGGAGATACTAACCTGAATGGTTAAAAAGGGCCCCAAGTGTAAAAATGTGATACGGCCCCAGCTTTATTTGTCATGCGCTTGGTTGTGCCCATTGGCTTAATTATATTGGTTTATGTAATAATGATATGGGTTATCAAATCATAAGTTTATAGGAAATTTTTAAATTAATTTTTATTCATATTTCCGTAATGCTTTCACATATATCTATGAACTGCTATATCAATCATAAACTTAAGATTAAAAACTTAAATATAAATTTTTTACGGAAATGTTTAACTATCAGTTCTGTTGATTTACTTACTTCAAATGAATCATTTATTGTCTCACTTACTTCAATTGAAGCATTTATTGACTCGCTTACTTTCAATGAATTATCTATTGCCTCACTTACTTCAAATGAATCATTTATTGACTCAATTATTCCAAATGAGTTATTTATTGTCTCAATTACTTAAAATGAATCATTTATTGACTCAATTACTTCAAATGAATCAGTTATCGACTCATTTATTTCAAATGAATCACTAGATCCATTCCTTAGGCTTAAATAAAAGTTCTTAGGAAAATTCGTTTTTCTTTCTTATACCGTGTTTCAAAATTAAATGTCACCATTTTTATTTTTATTGTTTCACAGCTTAAATATTGTTATTACGATGTATAACTTACAATAAAACTTTTTCCATTCTTTTTATATTTTAAACATGAAAATTATAAACATGAAAAGAAAAAATAAGCCAAAGCAGCAAACTGTAGCGGCGTAGATGCACGATTTGTATAAATCGAATCGAGAACTAGAGCACTTCCTTAAATTTGAATGTAGAACAAATTAAACCATTGAATAATTTTAAAGCCGCGAATAAATAAAAACGTTTTTTTTTTTTTTTTTTTTTCTTTTTAATATATTGCTTTTTGTGTAGATATCTTGAAGAAGATCAAAATGGAGTGTTTCAACAACTTTTTTTAAATACAATAACTAAAAATATAAAAATTTATTTAAAAGTACATTTCTTATCTAGATTTTGAATGACACTTTTTGTTACAGACATAGTATCCACCAAACTCTAATGCTGCTTGATTGATGACTTTTTCTTCTACCAATTTATATCCTACAATTGATGATTTAAATACTGTTATTTTTGCCACTGATGCATAGGATTCAACACACGCTTTAGTAAATCCAGCAGCTTCAGGCCCGTACAAACATTTGCTAAAAGTTGATCTCTGTCCAGATATCTGAATATTAAGTTTTGCCCAAATACTTCGTACAGTGATGTTCAAATTTCCTGCACATCCATCGTAGTTTAGATTCATGACAGAATTGTCAGGTCGGAAATTGTATGCAATACCTTTTGCGACATTTCTGTAACCAATTAAATGTCCTCTAACAGGGATAATACCAAAATCAACTGGACCACCAGACCCTGCGAATTGAGTTTCACCGTCTTTACTGACACCTTCTATCCAAAACCAAGCTCTTGGAAATGATTTTCCCCAATTCTTTTCCATGTGTGCAAAACCTTTACCTCGATATTCAAAACGCTTACCATCCTTAACTTCCGTGAATACATACGATATAACAGGAGATGCTAGGCTATAAACGAACCAATTTAAAGGGAGTGGTAGCTTAGTCAGCCAACTTTGAGGACCTTCTCCATTTTCTCCCCAAGGAGTTGGTTTTCCAATTTCAGCGCGGAAGTTAATGTTTCCTATTGAAATATTAAATTCTGTTTTTTCTTCCTTCACTCGTATATAGCCTGTTTGTTCTGTTCCCCAAGTAAAAAATGCTGGTGATCTGACATCCGGATTTTTTTCCACTGGCTTGTTGTTTTTAAGGCAGACTTTAATATCTAGTGGTTGGGGAAAAGCGTTATATTGCTCCAGAGGGCCATTATTTTCGGATTTTAAAACAGATACCATGGCTGGCTTTCCATTTGACTTATGTTTTGGAATCACAATTCCAAACAATAATGCAAATCCACGAGCATTGTCATGATCTGTTATTCTAATATAGTAACCATCAAAGAAAGGCCCATTTGTTGGTAATACACGAGGATCATAGAGATTACAATGCAGCTGCACAATACATAAACATATTACAAAAAACCCAAGCAGTAGGTATCCACAATTTCTGTAGCTTGAATGCCTCATTTCTGATCTATAAATAAATTTTAAAAATCTTTTATAGAAATATATATTTTAAATCTTATTAAGCATGATATAACAGGTCTTGAAGAATTCTTAATCTTTGAACAAAAACTAGGATTCAAAACTAACACAGACAGAAAGTGGTAGCTTTATAACTAGATTTCAAGATAAAATCAGCCTTTTTAACTCAAATTTTTAGGTATAATAATATTTTTTATCAACGATCACTTGTTGGAATAGAGTCTCAAATTTCTTAAAGATAAGAGATAGGGTTATTTATATAATGTACACAAACTCTTAATTTCATTAACAGTCTTTTTTTTTATTTTTCTCAAGCAAGGATTAGATCAAATTGTATCTTTAAAACTGACAGAAAAAAAATCTGTTTCAATTTGCAATTTTCCCAATCTATACAGACCAGCGCTATTTTTCAAGTTTCAGTTTGAATAGGGACCATTTCCTTAGTTATAAATTCCCAGATATTCTTGTTATGACTAGTTATGTCAGCCTAACGAGCTTATGAGTGACCCGTAAAAATTCAGCATTTTTTACTTTACCTTTACTGAATAGTCAATTGGTTTTATATTTTTAAGTTTTGGATTTTGGACTAAAGAATCTTGAATCCAGTATAACTTTATATAACTTTTTCGTACATAATTTTTCAGTTTTCAGTTTATATAGAAAAAAAGCGGTACTCGATATTGTTTTATACTAGTTTTTCTTTTGTTTTCATTTTAAGCAAGTAGGCGACCTACTTTGCGATATAACATTCGTGATCTTCGAAGAAACTACTTGGCATTACCTACTTCTAGGTTAACAGTGTTCCAATGTTAACTGAATGTTAAACGTAATCGTGGAGAGACATCAAACTAAAACCTCTCATGTTAAATGACAAAAGATAATTTACTACTTAATATTGTTTTACCTCAGCTCGTTAAAGCTAATTTGGGAGTTTCTATTAAAAGATAGTTTCCTATGATGAAAAAGGATATGTAAAGAGTTACCGCTGAATAAAAGAATATTGACGAGGTGTCTCCTAATGAGAAATGAGTCATTATGGCTGTACAATTACTACCAACAATAACTCTTCCGTCTAATGCTATGTAAATAAAGATTGAACGACTATTCACCTTGAAGAATTTGTGATGGTTTTTTGGAGATTTGTATGTATGTCCGAAGAAAATACCCTTTCATCAAGGCAGCTAGGAATTCTTCTTTGAGCCTTTCCAACCATCTTGGTATGTGGGGGTGAAGAAAGCGGATTGTTTTCAAAGACAAAATATCATGTTGTGGTTTTGAACTTCCTGCTGGATACTCTTTCACAGCTGTTGACAAAAGTCATGTTCCTCATTTGGCAGAGCCCACTTTTTCCAAATCATGTCATTCTCGCGTGAAAAATTTAGCCGGGTACGTAATTTTTTGAGTTACCCCAAGCGTAAAGCAAGCACTTTTCGTGATAAGGGCGACTTATTTGTACATGTGAGTGGCTGTGAAGAGGGTGTGGGCAACGGCATGTCGAAACCTATCCCTGCAACTACGATGGGTTTATTGTCACTTTCTTCTACTTTCAGTTTGGCCATTGTTATCTATAAAAATTTCCGTAAATTTCATGTGGATATATTTTCGGTTATAGTAGTCTTTCTTGCATTGGTGGGAAGTGGAATGGAGCCAGTTGGAGGCATGTTGTGGGCGTTGGCAGGACTTTTACAAGCATTATTGGTTGAGATCTTTTTGATATTTTTTCAACAAATTATTTTACGCCAATATTTAAATTTTTATATACTTTACTAAACTCCAAATTTTATATTAATTTTATTTTCAATTTTTTAAGCTTTTTACTTATATTCTTTTTTATTTATCTTATTCTTGTTTTTACTTGATTTTTCGTTGAAATTTATATTGATATTATCGAGGTCATTTTTTTACCTTTATCTAACTCTTCTGAAGTGTTTTACCCTCAGAAATTTATTTCTGCTTGTACTCATAATTTTTCTCAATCTAATCAACAAGAACGTGTTAACTTCGTCAATAAGAAATACACAAAATATACTTATTTCAATCAAAATAACGCCACTTTAAACTCATCAAGACATAAATCAATTATAGATCCCCTTTAGGCAAAAAGTATTACAATTTAATTTTTTCATAAACATCAATTACTGAAAGTAAGCTTGATAGCTCCATAGATGACGTGAAAAATGAACTCAGTGGATAACAAATTTTAAGAAAAGATAGAAATATATCTGCTGGTGGTGTAATTTTTTACACATATTTGTTGATACTCTTCTCCCTCGTACAAAACCTTTTTACAATGGATATAGTTTGCAGTCCACCTGGTATCAACAACCTTTTTTTAGCTTTTAACCCAATCTTTGCACTCTCGCTCAAAACACTTTTTAATAAGTATAGTGAATTTTGTTCCACATTTGGTCTTAGACAACTAATTAGGGATCCTTCAGGAGTAGCATCAAACACCTCATCTTTATTTAGATCACATCTTCTCATATGCTTCTGATAAGATCACACAACAGCGATCATTTTAAATTTCTGATCATCAGCCAATTTTCTGTACCTGCAAAATCAATTGGTTTAGACGAAGTACTAAAAAGTTTAAAAAAATTCAGAAATATGCGCAGTAATAGTAAATGAACTAATAAATTACTAAATGAAAGATTAAGTCGAGAAGATTTTCCAAATTATAAAAATTTTGATAATTTTAACTTGGCCTTTTTAGAATTTTTGCAAAAATTTAAACAAACTGTTGATGATATAGTACCCATGGAAACAAACTATTGATGATATAGTACCCATGGAAACAAACTGTTGATGGTATAGCACCCATGAAAACAAACTGTTGATGATATAATACCCATGGCAACAAACTATTGATGATATGATACCCATGGAAACAAGCTGTTGATGGTATAGCACCCATGAAAACAAACTGTTGGTGATATAACACCCATGAAAACAAACTGTTGATGGTATAGCACCCATGAAAACAATTAAAATAAAAAAAAAAAAAAAAAAAACAGTTCTCAAGAATGGTTTGACAAAGAGTTTAAAAAAAAAAGACATAAATTTCAAAAACAATTTAAAAGGGCAAAAACGGATGCAGACAAGAAACTATTTATCAGAGCTAAAAATTATGCTATAGGAACAGTTAATTAAAAAAACAGATGTTTTACAAATGAATTTGATGGGAGTATAGGTAAGTCTAAAAGTCTTTGGGAAACTGTGGAAGACATACAAGTTAAAAAATCAAAAAATTCATCTTCGCAATCCAATTTAAAACAGGGTAATAAGTAATAAGTTTGTTTTTGATCATCTATAAATTGCTAATGCTTTTAAAAATTTTTTTGGAAATTTTTCAACCAACCATTCAAATCTTCTCCCAAAAGCATCAAATGTTTATAATAGTCAAATCACCTAAATTTCTATGGCCAAATGAACATTTAGAAGGAATATGAATTCTCAAGTGTCACTGAAAATGTAGTTAAAAACATAATTAATGATTTAGAACTAAATAAGTTACCAGGGTTTGATGAAATATCAGCTATTTTCTTTAAGGAAGGATGTGCTTCTACTTTGAGTCTCACAAATATTAAATCATTCTATCAGGTCTACCACATTTCCAGATGTTTAATGCATCCAAGATTTTTGAAAATGTTATTGATGGAAAAAATAGAGATTTTTTGAAAAAAACAATATTATATATAAATTTCAATCAGGATTTCGAAAGGGTTAATCGACAGAAACTTGTTTGTCATATCTTAAATGACAGAATCACAAAAGGCTTTGAAAAAGGATGTCACACTGGGTTGATCCTTATAGATCTTCTAAAGGACTTTGACACAATAGACCTCAATATTTTGCTTGAAAAACTGAAATTAATGCGTTTTTCGGAGAGTGTAGTTTTCTGGTTAAAGTCTTACCTCTCAAAGAGAAAATTTAGGATGAATGTTGATAAAGAAATTTCTTATGAAGTAATAGTAAAATGTGGTATCCCTCAAGGGTCAATTTTAAGAACTCTATTTTGTTTGTGCTATATGTGAACGAAATGACACAAGCACTAGACTGTGCATTATTTCTTTACGAAGATGAATCTTGTTTGATTTTCAAACATAAGGATATAAAAATAATAGAAAATATTCTAAACCTAAATTTTTCGATAAAAAACCAAATGTGCACGTTGGAGAAGAAAAACCAATTTTATCCTCTTTTAATTTAAATCCAAAGCTAAAAAAGTAGAATTATAGACTATTATTCTGTAAAAAATACTTCCTCTTTTCAATTTTTAATATTTTTCTGTTTTTTTCTTATTTTTACTGTGCTTCGGCTGCATCAATTTCTATGTTTTTTGTGTGATGTATAACGGGACCACAATGGAAATATTGTTGTGACAGACAATTTTTGTGCCTATCCTTGCCAACTTTTGTTTTTTTATCTTACTGTTTATACTTGTTGCTTTTTTTATGTTCTCTTGTCTTTTTATTTTCATAGTTTATGCATACTTGTTTGTGGCAAAATAAATACTTGCTTACTTGCTTACTTGCTTACTTGCTTACTTGCTTACTTGCTTACTTGCTTACTTGCTTACTTGCTTACTTGCTTAC
>JAUZNK010041396.1:0-17123 GCA_035046665.1 Euphysa ruthae
TTTATTTAATGGGATCTACTTCTCTTGCGGGACCTGGAGGCGAAGTTCTACCTCCAAGACCTCCGCCAAAACAACATATTTTTTAGTTGGGTAATTGTAAATCATATACCATAGCATTGTACATAGTTTTATTGATTTGTCACTAATATACATAATATTTAGATTTAATGCATATTGATTTTTAATTCTGTAAATTAACTATTTTTATAACGAGGTAATGTTCAATTTTACATATCGAAATATTTTTTTATATTTATTAAACTATTTTTTATTGAATGTTTGCCATATTTCCTGAATTTTTTTCCTTTTATTTCGAGATAAAGACGTGAAGTTTGTTGAATTAAACACAGCTTCATCGTTCGATGTGGTTGGTGTACACCAATGTTAAAAAAGCATTAAATTGCTGAAAAAAGGTTAATAGGAAGTGAAAATTTTCACTTGCTTACACTAAAATTTATCCGTATTTAAAAGTTTTTCAATTAGGGTGTTTAGTAGAGGAAATAGTGCTACACACTGATTAATGTACCTTTTTTCATTGGCGTGCTCTAGCGAATAATATTTTATATAATTAGATTTTCTTAGATTGTAGTTGTAAATACTGTTTTTTGTATGAATGAATAAAATCATTAATTAAGTACTGTTATTTTTTCCTGGTCAATAAATTCCCACTTTGCCATGCATGGTACAGTCATAAATAGACTTGTATTTTCTATAAAAGTTTTTGTTTTACTTAGTTTCTTCTGTCTTAGTCTTATCAATATTAAATTTGAGACCAAATCAAGAAAATATTATTTTAGTGAATTATTTTTAAAATATGGTCTGTTATATCTAAGCATTGGAAGTGTATTTGTTTCATGTCAACTAATCGCTATTTTCAGAATTTACATATTTGAAAGGTTTTTAATCTGCTATATTTATAGTACTTCGATTTCCATATTATTTTTTCATTTTAATTTACCTCGATTTACCTTTAACAGTAGTTTCCAGTTGCAAAATGAGAAACTTAATTTTTTTTTGCTATTTCTTGCAGCATTTTGAGCATTTTTTTCAACACTTCCTTTTCTTAAAAAAAAATATGCTAACTATTGTTTTCAATTAAAATTATGCTTTAAAGTCAAATGTTCCTTAAACATGACTTCAAATCACTTCTTTTTTTTTAGTGATATATTCCAAAATCTTTTCACTATAGAATTTAAATTTTCTATTGTTTTAAATTAATTTCTAAGTAAAGTGTCTAAAATAATATTCTACTACATGATTCCTACCCAATTCCACAAACGGTTGAGATCGCATGACAAGTGAACTATCTGAAAGCTGTGTCCCTTTTCTATCAGAGCTACAAATATTTTAACAAATTGGATTTAATTATATTTACTGTTCAGATCAACGTAATTTAGAGAAGTAATTTTTTAGACCCCCGAAGATGCCGAGAGAGTCCTATGCATTCACTCATAATAGTTCATGCGTCTGTCCATATAATTTTTCTCAGCAGCCGCTCATTAGTTTTATTTAATTAATTTGTAAAGAGAATTAGGTTGAAAATGTGAAAGTTTTAGATTTTTGAAGGAAAAAACTTGTTTTCGGTAATGGATCAAAATTGGGTCATTGTAGGCCTAAAATATTTTCAAAGTTTCTCAAAATCAGGTCAATAAATTTTTCTGAAATTTTGCATGAAGTCCAAGGTCCATGAAATGCTTCTTTTGACTCTCATGGCCACCTGTCAAAAATTTCTTTTTTTCGGTACTGGGTCTAATTACGGTAAATTCTTGGAGCGAAAGTCGAATTTTTAAAATTTTCCTTGATTAAGTTTTACTGAAACTTTACATTAAGTGAGATGATCGCAGAGCGCATTTTTTGACATGTATGGTCACCTGTCGAAATACCTTTGTACTGGGCTCAGAGATGATATATTTTTAAATAAAAATTACAAAGTGTTTTTTTTTTTTTTTTTTTTTTACATTCAATTTTATTTTGATTTTACTTTATAAACTAAATCCACTATGATGTGACCATGCCATAATGATTTGGACCCCCATAGAAGCTGAGAGTGTCCTATGAATTCACCTATGCTAGTTTGTCCGTTTGACCGTCGCAGATTTTTTCTAATTATTTTATTTGTGAAGTTAGTTATTGGGCAATTAGGGTAGAATAGAGAGAGTTAGATTCGGTTTTTCGGTGCATTTTAGGCAAGTCACTCCAAGATAAACCTTGGAATATAAAGTGGAATGAAATGTGATCATCTGAATAAGGTCTTTTTTCGTTTCTTGTTATGGAGTTTTATTTAAGATAAAATTAAAAGAGAAAAATATGATCATGTATTTATTTAAAGAATTCCAGGTATCCGTAGTCACTGAGAACTTTTTTAGATATTTAATTCTTCCTTATACCTAGATAAGCAATCATTTTTTGTGAGGTATTTTAATAACTTTGGATATTTTAAACTTTTTAGGCATCAAAGCACAAATTCTTGCTAATCAGTCTAATTTAGAAATATTTTTGTGGGAAAAAATTTTATAAGAAGCCATTTTACTTTTGCTAAATTTGAGAAATAATTTTGAGCATCTAAAAATTCGTGTTATTTAGCTAAAATTGTACAGACCCGTTGTCTGAATAGGAAATAAATTTATGGATAAACTCATAAATCATAATTATTTTTTCTGTATCCATATAAATTTTTAGGAAAATGCTGCTACCAAAGAATGAATTTAATTTCTGATCTAGATTAATAAGTCCAACATATTTTTGTTTTGGAATTTCTTTAAACATTTCTGACCACGTAAGCAGAGCAACTGGACTCACGCCGTTGGTTTTGTTTTCATTGTAACATTTTATCTCATTTTAAACTATGTATTTACTGACAAGATATTTCTAATTACAAGGTTTTTACATAAAAATGTTTTTGGTCAATTTGATGTCAATTTGGTCAATTTGATACATAACAAATTTCTCCTCCTAAACAGGTGGATATTAGTGATCATCGTCAATCACATATCTCCTAAATGGGCGTCTGTCTCTAATAAAATATTGTCTTCTTGGACATTCCATTTGAATTTCATCGTTAAAGAAATTTGTATTACTCGTGTGTTCTACCTTTATCCATTAAATATGGCTGTCCAAAAGTAGTAAATAATTTTTCCCATATGTTCCAAAAATTTCATTCTAAACGAAACTGGAATTGGTGCTAGATTGCTACAGGTTTTACAGTTCCTAACTACTTTTATTCTTTTGTCGTTGTTTGGAAACCATAAATGCATACTTCAAAGAGATTTCGATCTAACTATCTCAGGATGTTGACTATATAGCTCTTTAAGTATATCACTTTGATATTTAACCTTAAATTCACCATTTTCTGTTGTTAGTTCGCTTCTTTTTTCATAATATGGACATAATTCTGATGGTATTTCGTTTTATTCTGACCAAAAATTGTGTAAAAAAATACATAAACACATTCTTCAGTATTTTACCTTTTCTTGCTTTGTCTTTTATCTTTTTTGTGCTTATCGGTAAAAGTTATCGACTTATCGTCGTGATGCAGCATACCAGACCTTCCGTTCAACGTAGTCTTTAAGACTAATAGACAATCTAACTAGTCTAGATGTGGCTAATGTAGGTATTTCGGTATTTTTGTCAAATATGCTAAGTAATTTATATCAGTTATGAGAAAAAATGGCATCATATAGGTATAGACGGAATTTCTACAACTTAAAATTTTAGCAACTCCTTCTTAGTTTAATTATGAGTAGTCAATTTCATTGGCGTTCAGTTTCCTACTTGCATTAGCTATAAGATGCTCCACACCATCAAGTAAAATGTGCGACAGTACTGCACCCACACCGCAGCGTCACAATGCTATGTAAAGAGGTAAAGTTTTGTGATATAAATACAACAATGGTGCTGAAATTCTCTTTTGTTTCAACAGCTCAACTGCTTTTTGTTCCCTCTCTGAGCATTGCTACTTAATGCTTTGTGTTAATAGTTTATATAACAGCTGACAAATTTCTGACATTTCCGAAATAAGTTTTGGCTGTAGTAGTTAATGCGTTTTAAAGTATTTTGGAGTTCTTTTAATTTCTGGGAAATTTACGTCCATAACAGCTCTTACTTTATCACGGTTTATACGTATTTTGCATTTGTTTAAAATGAAAAATTGAGAACTTACTCCGTCTTGGAAAAAACAGTTATTTTTTGTTTATTGTTAGTTCTCTAAGTTCCATAGTTCCCTTAATATATCTTCTACTGTGGTTAGTCTGTTTAAATGACCGTCATCAATTTTTGCATAAGTAAATACATCTATTTTAACCACAGTCATTGGTATGTGAGGCAATTCATTTTAGGTTGAAGATAGCACCAGCTGGAGCTACACTCATAAGGCATTCTGTTTTTTTTATTTTAGTCCCGTTATAATATTTATTACTAAATATTTTCTGCTGTCTGGATACAACTCTGCTTGTAAGTAAGATGTTGTTAAATCCTACTTAGTAAATTTCTTACCTCTTTTAAAATTTGTAAACAGTTCTTCTGCTTATGGCAAGGGGTAATATTCTGCTCCAATAATAAAATTTATTGTTAAAATCCCAACAAATCTTTATAATACCATCACATTTCTATTACTACAGGTCTGTTTCATTCTTAATGTGGCATCAATTTTATTATGTTTTAATTCTCTAAACGCTCTAATTCCTGAATTAGTGAGTTGCGTATCTTATAAGGAATGTTTCTTGACTCATAAAATTTAGGCGTAGCATGAGGCTTGACATTTGTTTTGGGCAAGCAGTTTTTAATTTTTCCTAAATGACTAGAAAACAATTTAGAGTACTTTAAATAACTGTTGTTC
The DNA here is from genome assembly GCA_035046665.1 of Euphysa ruthae. NCBI lineage: Eukaryota > Metazoa > Cnidaria > Hydrozoa > Anthoathecata > Corymorphidae > Euphysa > Euphysa ruthae. The sequence continues at coordinate 4,835 of JAUZNK010041396.1, forward strand.
ATTTCACTATCATTAACTTTATTTGCACAATGCCAGTCTAATTGAGTTTTCTACATCAAATCTCATCCTAATAACTAAACTCCATTTCATTTAATCGTAGAAATATAGATATTTTCATAGATTTTATCATTATGGACAATTTTTACCCAAATTTATAGCTGTTAATACGCCTTAAATACTGTATTTGTAGCTTCTAAGGCTATTTTTCCGAATGACTTCATTAATTAGCGCTCTAAAATTACTGTAACACCGGATCCTGTATCAATTTTTTGGCTTATCATTTACATCTAAAGTTATTCTAAAAAGACGATTTTTCCTGTATAAAATATGGGTTCAATCTCTGACTCGCTTAAATTGTTCTCCTGTACTTCGTTCTCTTCCACATCCAACACCTTTAAAGCGGGTTTATATAATTATACGTCCTGTTTTACCACATTTGTTAAAATATATATTTTGAAATTCCATACGTTGGTCAGTGGTTACCACTACTGCATCGATAGCATTTACTGTTATTTACGTTGCTGTTTTCTAACTTAAGTATAGTTTCGATGTATTCCGTATGAAATGCTGAACTTATAGCTTCGCTCTGTTTTTCTGCTTGTTCGTAGTTAGTGGATATTTTAATTGCTATTTTCAAAATAAAAACTCTTTAAACTCATAACCTCGTCCTAAATTCGACTGTAGAACTTGTATATTTCAGCAGTTACTATAGAAGTTGGATTTAAATGGTTTTCTAACATCTTAAAAATCTCTGCATTTTGACGAAGGGTTTTAAATTGAGTAACAAACTATACATATCACTGTCAACCATTTTATTCATGTTTTATCCTCGTCGCTATTTCAGTCCAGTCTCAAAATGGAAAAATATCGGTCAACCTAGAAATAGTTATAATGCTGATTTGGCACTCTTGGAAGCGAAATTTTATGTAGATTAACATACTAAAAGCCAAACAAAATCCACCTTGAAAAAATTTTTTGCAGTGCTGTAAGTAAGACTGATTATCGGCACAAAAATGTTCATAAGTTAGCAATAAAGAACATCTGAATAATATAAACTTTATCTTTAAAATGGTACAATATTTTAATTGAGATATGTTTCATAGTAGTTAAAAAAGGTAATTATAAACATATTAACAAAAAATAACATGTGTGAAAATTTTGGACTCGAAACTCCTTAGATTTTTGAAGTTTATGGATGGAAGTTAAATATGTATATATTACGTATTTTCGGATATTATTACACTTTAAAATTGAAACAATCTTTTGAAAATATTGCCCTCAATGTCGATTTCACTGATAGTCTCATTGAGACATCGAGAAAAAAATTGTCCAGATAGTGGTGACTTATTAACAATTTCGGTTTGTTTCAAGTAACAAGGAAAATACTTACTTGTTTCATCATAACAGGTTGTAGTTAACCTTTTTTAGCTCCCATCCCCAAATCAAATTTTTTTAACAAGTCATCAAGTATGACATTAAAAATTTTGATTTGTTTCAAGTAACAAGAAAATTACTTAATTATTTCAATATAACAGGTTTTAATTGACCTTTCTTTAACTCACATCCCCAATTTGTCGGGTTTCTATCAATATCCTTAAGTGTTCACCATTAAACGACTTGTAAGTATGCTCTCAAGCTGTGTTGACATGCGGAATCAGTTGTCGGTGGCAAATATTCAAGTTCTACGCTTTCTTGCACTCCATTGCCGATTCTGTGAACTTTATTTTTTGCATTTGCCTGTCATGATTGGACTTGCCACCTAATTATCAGAACAGAACATAGTTATGCTGGTAAGTAAGTAAGTCAAAGTATTATATAAAATAGTAAAAGCACTAAAGTGAGCTATAGCCATGTTTAGTTATCTAATATTAGTTACGAGAGAATGTATTTCAGTGACTTACAAATACAGAGATTAATATACTTATAATGACTAATCAACATCTAACTAGAATCATTAATAAAAGTAACAAGAATCTGCCAGCAGATGAACTACCATTAAGTGGTTACCCAAATTAGGCTCTTTTTATTAGGCGAATAATGTTGAAATGACTTACAATAACATTTAGTTTTTTCTTTAACTTATTTTGACAAGTTAAATCAATCAATGTTTTACATTAACTACATAAAAAGTTTCTTAATTTAATTTAACACCCCTTCAGTTTACAAAATATGTTATGCACCGTACTCTGGTTTAAGGATAATCTCCATTCAGAAAAGTTTTTCACAGACAGGACAAATTTCCCTTGTGAGCATGCGCATTAATCAAGTTTCTATCTCTCTGAGGAAAATTTCTTTCCGTTCAGAAAAAATGTTTGCTGAGTCTCTCTCTGGTTTTAAGGGAAATTTACTGAAGATAATGTCAGAGAGGCTTGCAAACTTCAAAAATTTGTTAGCAAAACAAATATTTGATGAAAATGCAACAGTCCCAACCAACATGACTTTCCTAGATCATGCAAATATAGAATAATGCAGGTTATGAAAAAAATTATGCAAAAAGAGAGTAAAAAACCACGCAAAACTCTTTAGTTTGAACCAACATTCTACAACGAACACTTTGAATCTCAATTACTTTCTAATGATCATGTTGGCTTTTCTTTGATTTTTGAGCTTACCTCATCTTGACCTTCAATAAAATCAAGCTTTATCTATGAAAAGGGACCACAATAGAATTATTGCCATCTAAGGATCAATCTAACAAAATTTCATGATTTTAACCGCAAAAAGCACAATCTTTTACACCATTTACCTTCATTAGAATATTTTTTGTGGCAGAATAAATACTTACTCACTTACTTACCAGCTTAACGATCATATCTAACATAACATAGTAACATTTTCGTTATAAACACAACAAATAATTTAAGAGAAAGAACGATGATGGGGTTTTTTTAACTTGGCTGTATATATAGTAAAAACACGAAGATGCGCAAAAACAAAAAAGTTATATAATAGTTGAATTTTATAAAACGTAAATATATGTACACTGGGAGTAGATGTAAAAAATTAATAAAAAACAATTTGTAACGGAAACTAGACATCAATTGCTCATGTATGTATTTGTTTACCTATTTATTTTATCAAACACAAAATATTGTTTACTAGAAATTTGAATAAAATGGTTCTATAACACTAGTTAAGGTTCGCATAGACAGATTTTTTAGTGTTTGACACATACCCAAAGGTTAAATTAAGCAAAGGAGTGGCCCGTGGTTTCATGGGTAAAATTAATTTCAGGTTTGAATAATTGAAAATGTTGTTTTAAGGAGAAAAAAAGAGACAGACGCCCAGAGGGGTAGGAGATAATGTAGAGAATGTGACATACAAAAGTATTAGTATAAGTAATCATAAATAAGATTTTAAAATTGTGGTCTGGGTAGCTGATTTATTTCAGGGACATGTTTTTACTCAGTAATATATTTAATATCTAGTATTTGGCTAATTTCCTTAATAGAGTTACTCTAATCAGAAATGCATTGATTTATGATTGAATATTTACCATACGAAATGTTTTTATCTGGTTTTGAAACAGCTTTCTCAAATTAGAACATTTTGTACCATTAGAATGAGTGTTTGCCATAGCAGTAAAGAAATTAGCTAGTGGCCCAAGGAAAATTTTGATTAAAATAATTGCAGACGAAAAAACAATTTGTAAAATATACTTGATCAGAAAATGATAAAGTTTTTGATTTTTGAAATAGACCGGCTATATCACAGCGAAAAGGTGCAAAGTTACGGGTTGCTTTTCTGGGAAGAGAAAATGGCATAAGAAATTGAACGTAGTGTTGTAGCGTCATAAAATCGTGAACCTTACACAACTTGCTATTTTCTCTACTAAGCTTTTTATTTTGTTAGTGAATATTGAATTTCCAAGATAAATTTTCATAAACTAGTACATCCAAATTTTTAATAGATTTTTAAGGGAATAAGCGTGTGCTATTAAGTTTAATTTGAGCGTCATTCAGCTATGTTTTTAAATTTGAAAACAACATATATCCCACTCTCTGACAGAATATCTTTTTCCTCTTTGCAATGTGAATCGAATAGATAGAAGAATCTGTTTTCCCTTTTGATCATAAACTGAAACCCACTTAGAACAAATACAGCACCATCATATCTAGACAGCAGATTTCCTAAAAACGAACCACTCCAAAATTTTATAGACATGGGATCATCAATAAGCTGTAGTTCTTTAGTTTTTTGAGTTTTACTATGAAGAAGATGTAACACAGAAAAGTTCCTCCCAAGTAAAATTATATTTGCTGGTATCATTTCTAAAGTAAGATGACCTGCATAGCTCTGCTGTTTAGTTTATATACATCTCCGCTTTTTGGAACAAAATTTAAATCCTTATTCGTCAATGTGTTTATTCGCTTAACAGTGGAAAAACAAATAACAACCAGACTATTAATTAATAGCACATTGATTTCTTGCAGTATTAATTACCGAATTTAACAACCCCCTCATTAAAATCACCCTGTATATATAGATTTTACAACAGAGTATTCAATCATTGTATAGCTATATATTACGGTTACTAAATAACTAATTCTCATCCGAATTTTAAATAACATTAGGAGCTGCTGCTACAGTTACTGTTATTGCTACTGCTACTGCTGCTACTGTTGCTACTGCTGCTACTGCTGCTACTGCTGCTACTGCTGCTACTGCTGCTACTGCTGCTACTGCTGCTACTGCTGCTACTTCTGCTACTGCTGCTACTGCTGCTACTGCTGCTACTGCTGCTACTGATGGTACTGATGGTACTGCTGCTACTGCTGCTACTGCTGTTACTGCTGCTACTGTTGCTACTGCTGCTATTACTACTACTACCGCTAACTAAAAATAACATATATTTCACTATGACTATTTACAATTTCATTTCTGATGTAAAACTAACGTAAAACAAATAAAATAAACTGATAACATAATGATATTAATGATGTTGTAAGCGTATAGAAATGAAGAGGATGTTAACAACAGTAGAGGAAACTGTCCAAGGATAACATCCTTTACGTATTATGCAAAGGTTAAATATTTATAATAACGCTAAGAATGCTTTGACAGTTTTTAACAAATTAATAATTCACCCTGTGCTCATACACACAACAAGCGTTTACAAACAGGGATCAGGTATACCGAAAAAGGTAGATATACCGGAAAAGACAAGACCACAGAAAATAATAAATAATTATACATAAAGTAGTAATGCTGATAAAGATTTATAGCGAGTTAATTCAATAAATAAAAAAACTCGGGATTTTACATTTCTTTCCAATTCAAAAAACCAAACATCGAAATAACTTTTACCCACATGGCAAACGACAATCGCGTTCAAACTCACAAACGTAAATTATAAATTTTTGTTTTCGATTTTAATTTTTTCATGTGACAAGTAGCCGGCATTGCGAGTTTTTATCAAAAAAAAAGAAAAAAAAAAAATATATATATATATTAGTTTATCTGCGCCAAAAGTGCCCATCTAACTTTTTACCAAAAATACGGAAGGGTAAAGGAAACTACTCACTATCGTGGGAGAATAAACAACACACTCATCTGGTTTATTGAATATGCTTTTTTCTTCAACATGGTTACAAGGGTTGACTTTCGAAGATGTCTCATATGGTTATCCTTAAACAGGGTTGGAATCGGTGTCAATTCATAATGAAAATATTTTTCAATATCTTCTGATCTATCTATTATATCTATTTTTAGATCTATATATCTATTAAGACAATTAGCCTCTTAAATAAAAATCAAGGATTGATGTAAACTTTTTTTAATTAAAATAAAAGTTTTCTTAAGCTTGCAAAGCTTATGTATATTTTACTTGTTGATATAATCGCATTTAACCCTAGGTTTTTATTGACAATTTTATGCATAGTTTTTCCTACTAACTCTGCATCATCGCAGTTTATACCGTCGCCTTCTTCCGCTAAGAGTCCAGTGGATAAACATCTTGACCTTCCATCATTGGTATCAAACGGATTGAACTTAACGATCCAGGTACAAAGATGTGTAAGGTCATCGAAATCTGGTCTCTTTCGCGAAGCTCCGAGTTCGACATGTTGTTTTTTTAACTTTATACGTGACAAGAACACGCAGTTTCTTCTTCTATCTCGTGATTATAGAGTCGTTGATATATCAAGCTCAATTATTTTACCTCTCTTGCTTATAAGCATTCAATATCTAAGCTGTCGCTGTCTGTTTGTTTTCATCTCTATTTTCATCTTTCTTTAGGAATTATTTCTTGTATGAGTGTTATTCTCAAAGTCGCATCCTCAAGAAAATGCCCACTCACGCAATATTGCTTCCCCAGAAAACATATGTATAATGGTGTTTTTTCCATAAATCTTTTCAAGCATTCTTTATAAACCGGATCCCTCTATGAGTTCCCCCACACTCTCAACGAAGTTCATTAAGCTATGTAATCCTCTGAGCCTCGCTACAATTCCGAGAGATTTAGATGCTACAATTTTTATAGCCTTTAGCCGAAGAGGTTAATCGAAAGTTATACACGGAGTTAAGATGTCTAATTTTCTTGCTTGTTCTTTGATGAACAAAAGTATTGAGCATATGCAATTCTGATCACTTTGGTTTGAGTCAATAATAGGTAGCGTACTGATAGAGGATATTTTGGGGTGAACGTTTTTTAAACTCAATAATTTTGGGAGTCGTTTTACTTTTTGGGACTGTGTTTGTTTGTTAATAAAACACTTGATAATTCCTATTCCGTGAAACAAACCTTTTCCATTCAAAGTAACAAGGTTGTGGTCAACGTTGTCTGCTACCCATTGCGTAAAATCACTGTTTGATGGACCATCTACGTCATCATCTAATATTATTCACAGTTAGGATACACTGTCCAATTGCTGATTTCTTGATTTCAGCTGGAGTCAAAAGTTGCATAAAGAATCTTAAATGTTGTGGCAACAAATCGTCTCTGTTTTCTATATCATCTCTAGAGGAATATGCAGATGTGTCATTTGTTGTGCATCTTATTTCGTTCTTGATCAAACTAGCTGCTGCAATAATACAACAATACTCCGTGGCATAATCTTCATGCTGTCGTAAAGTTCGACAAAGGTATATAGTTTCACTTCACTGTCTAACAATTTTCAAAGGTTATCAAAAGCTGGTATCATAATTTCATTCTCGGGTCGACAAGTTTTTTCGTTTGTCTTTTTTTGCAGACTCTTTGTGAGTGAAAAAAAAAACGACTGTGGCAGGATTTATGATATGCAGCTTCGCATGCAACAAGGTCAACGCAATTTAAAAGTTTTATTTTCACAGTATTACCCCATATGCCAATTCTTGATTGGTAGGCTGTAAAAATGCTATCTTTGTAAGTTAAATTTGCAGCTTTGTGAGCTTAGTCCCTGATGGGATGCTTAATATCTGTTGCTGCCTTTTCTGTGCAAAATAAACAATTTGATTTCCAATCAAATATAGTAATTCTCCATCTTAGAGGTATTCCTTTGCTTCCAGAACTATTTATGTCATCAGCGGTGGTCTCTATTTTTTTCTTGTATAGGTAAAGTTTCGCCTACACTCTTAATATACAAGAACTATTTGTTCTGGTATTCTTTGAGGTTTCAGGTAATCTAAGAGAGACATATTTCCACATTACTCACAGATACGGATGAGGGAGTATAATCAAATTAGACACTTTTGAACTCTGGTATATAACGCATAGTTTATTGTTCCATGAAGTTCGCAAGTTCCATGAAGAATCATCTAGAAAGGGAGACATTCTATCATTCACAAGGTATAAGCTAATAACGTTGGCGGTATAAACATACTTAAAATATCAATTTTGTGGTCAAAAATAATATAAGGTACTGGTATTAATACCGCCATAGAATACAGTATACCAATGCTTATTGAAAACCATTTACAAAATAAGACACGATAATGGACAAGAACACTAAACTTAATTGTATAAATAATTACTCGTTACATATATTAAACACTTTTGATAGCATGTATAAATCATAGGCTAAACTTCATAAACATTATGTTGTATATACTTCACGAGAAAACAAAATTTCACTTGTAAAATCAACTTAATGCTGAAATGATAACATAATAACAACGAGTTTAATTGAATTGTGTCCGTTTGATCTATCTACCTTCTAAACTGGCACCTCCCCAAAATCATTGTTTCATGCTTGTTTGCCATTTGAAAACCATTGATTCTAGGGGGAAAAGTAACAATTTTGAGGAATTTCATGGCTTTGCCAATTTATTTGTCACTGATTGTAGAAACATTTTGAATATTTAATTTTTATCTTCTCTAATAAATATGTATCTTGTGAATAATCCATAAATTTATTAAGTGCATATTTATTTATAAAAAAACAGAGTAAATTCTTAAAAGTGATTTGACAGGATAGTTATAGAAAAGTAGCATTATGGAATAAACTTTACAACAAATTTAAAACAACAATAACTTAATATAAAAAAAAAGGATGACAGGGAACTATTTAATAGGGCTAAAAGAGATGCTTTCGGATCTATTAAAAAAAAAAGAAGCATTTTTTATTGAAATATGATCACTGAAATGATAAAAATTTAAGCATTAAAAGGCAAGTAATAGACTGTGAATTACTTCTATGTAGATAACTCTTAGTTAGTTCTTCAAAAAAAAAAAAAATTGAAGGAAATTGAAAATATTTCTAAACTTTCTGAATGGTTTATTGATAACAAACTGAGCTTGCACTTCGGAGAGGATGAGACTAAATCCATTCTTTTTTCATCAAAAATGAAAGTTAAGAAAACAGATCCTTTGAAGTTAAATTATAGAGGCGCACCCATTAAACAACATACCTCAGTCGATGGAAAGGGTCATTATTTCTGAGTAAAATTAAGTCTATACTTAAATTTCTATACAAGAAACAATCTTTTTTAACACCAGGTTATTCTTCTTTTAACGCACTGATTCAACCACAGTTTTACTTAAATTTTGATAGCCATGTTCACATAAATAATGAGTAGTACAGGGCGATAAACTAGCTGCCTAATAATATAATCAGTGAATTGCTGCACATGCATTTAGGTTTTTCGCTAAACCCAATTTGATTAAATATCTGAAATTTTCAAAACGCAACAGCCATTTAAGCGCACCCTTTAGTAGATTAACCGTAGGAAAAAGTTGTTTGTCATCAACAGGTCCTTTTATATGGAACAGTCTTCCTAAAGAAGTGAAAAAACGATAAACAATAACTTATTTAAGCAAAAAATTAAGGTAAAATTTCTTATTTCCCTGGATATAATGAGAAGACCTTAATATTTTTAGACTGTGATGTGCCCTTTTTTATTTTTGCAGATGCTATAGTTTATTTCTACCAGGTTTTTTTACTAAATTCGTCGTGGTTTATTTTTACAATAATTTCTTCAAAAGTATTTTACTTTTCATTAATGTTTTTTTTTTAATTTTTTTTACTTTTTTGTTATGCTGTATAAAAAGATTACAACACAATATTTTTTTGAGGCAAGAAGTTTCTTATAGGCATTTTTAAAGGTTTTATATATCTTGCATACCACATCTGCAGCGAAAGTTACAATGATAATGAGATTAATCTCCTTTTAAATATTTTCATAAAGTATGGCTACTACCCAACGATAAAAGAGATTGTGAATAGAGTGAAAGTAGCACTTCTGTCTTTGAAAACTTTATTTCGAATAATAGCCAAGCGACGTTAACTACAACCATGGATTATCTCTAAAACTCTGTAAAAATGAAAAGAGGGATGCCGAACTGTATTAAAATCAAATCTAGGTATAGATTAATAATTAATTTTAACATCGAAAAACAAATCTGCTCTTCCAAAAATGAGTCACCCTGCGTATATTTAACTGATTGCGCATGTCCTAAAAAGTACATTGTTGAAACAAAATCACGATTATATCAACATATATCAACACAAAAAAATGGACTATAGAACAATCCACATTAGCGTTGTATGCAAAGAAACGAAGCTAGGAAATTAACTTGGAAGAACCAAAAAAGTCTAACCATTTACTGTAAATATTTCGATTCGATACCAAATGTTTGATCTGTGACAAAAGTGTAGCAAAAATTTTGCCTACGTGTATTCAACATACTAATCACGTGACCGTTTTTGTAAAATAAAAATATTTTACATCAAAAATTTAACGACGTTAAATTTAAAGTCAAAACTTTTGGAATTAGCCGAATCAGCTGTGTCTCTGATCCAGCGAAAATTTTTGTGTAAATGATTATAATTAACAACAGAACAACGTATCCACTGATTTTTTAAAACATATTTATGCTTTCATACAAGACGTTGAATATACATACATATTATCAATTTACTAGTTTATGCTATAATACATACCGTACTACAAAAAGAGTGTATAAATATAAATAAGCAAGGAAAGACATAAAATAGAAATGTTAATAAAGTGTAATGTTTAATAACTATAAAATTACAACAGAATGTTTGAATACCAATGCAGTCCTTCAAGTAATTAATGTATGATGCAAGACTTTTTAAAGATTTTTGTATATGCATGCTGCATAGATTAAGATTTGGGAATTTGTTTATATAAAGCGGTGTTGTTTGGTTTTCTGAAAAGGTTTGAAAGATTTTTTGCTGAGAATAAAAGTAAAAATTAGGAAATTTGCTACTTTTACATTAACTTCGACTGTTGTTGTATGCTCCTTAAGTAAATTTATTTCAGCTTTTCTAACCTTATTATTTGCTGGGCTATATTTATTATCTAAAACTCCTAATCCATCATCTGGATAAAAAATTATATTTTCATTTTTTATTATTTTTTTGGCATTAATACAAAAAATTCTCTATACTAAGGAAGGCTTTTTTTCTTTTTATTCCTGACTCAGATAGCAGAAAATTTGTGCCGATTTTTGGGCCGAAATTCGCGCCTATTTTTTGCATTTTGTCTCGCCTCCTCATTTCCCTATTAACAATATTTGAACAGTAGAGAATAATTCAATCGAGATAATAGTTTCTAAATAAAAACTAATCCAAAATTAATTTCAATAAACTGTCGACAGAGAATTTTATTTAAAAGATACAAATGAATCAAACATTCCATTCGAACGCCCTTAAAAATCTATTGTTCTCATATTTAATTTCGTGTCCTTAAACATAATTTTTTAATTAAGTTGGCTTGCCAACAAGCTTATATATTGATTAAATAAACTTGATTAAAATTCTGAAATTTAAAGTCAAATCATGTTTCACTGTTGATATGAGTTTAAATCAGTCAACACATGTAGTTAAATAATGCAGTAAACCCAATATAAATCATACGCACCCATTAAGAAGATCCACGATAGCAGCAAATTGTCTGTCATCTTATAAAAAACTGAAAACTAAAATAAATTAAAGCGTAAAATTAAGGAAAAATTTCATAACAACAAGAATACGAAAACCGAAGATATGAAGATACTACGAAAACCGAAGATTATATTGTTTATAATTTTATATAATAAAGAGAAATTTTATGTGCAAATTTTCGATTATATAATTTCGTTATTTTGTCGTATGCTTAACAAGTTTTGTCAGCGTATCTGTTTTGTGTTGTGTCATGTAATAGAAAATATTTTCTTACCTTCTTGAGATTCTTGAGGGATATCAAAATAGGCGTTTCTTTCAGCTAAGAATGGTTTTTCGATATTTATTAACATATTTTTGTCAATTATATTCAAACCAAATAACGCAGAGGATTTGAAAACGCATACATTCTGTTAGTTAGCTGAAAAAGGGTGTAGTTTGATGCATAAAAAGATCTGGTAAAACTATGCCTGTCATATTAAAATTTCAGATCCTTTTTTAAACTGAACATTAAAAGTAAAATCTTAACTCTGTGGGATATTTTTTAAGCGAACTGCGAATCCAAATTGTACAAGGTTTAGAATTTTATCAGGAAGTTTTTGAGTCTGTTCATTTATGAATCTTAAAGAAACTCTCCATGGTAATAAAGAAATGTCTTCTTCAAGTCATACCAAGCTTCTTGGTGTGTTGGGAGGGAGAAAACGAATTGTTGTCAAAAACACAACATCCTATTGTGGTTTTGAACTTCTTGCAGGATACTCTTCCACACCTGTTGATGACAGTCATGTCTCTCATATGGTGAAGCCCACTTTTTCCAAGTCATGCCATTCTTATGCGAAGAAGTTTGGCCGGTTACGTAATGTTGTGAGCTATCCCAAACGGAAAGCCAGCACTTTTCGTGATCTGGATGACTTATTTGTACCTGTGGGTGGCAGTGAGGAGGGTGTGGGCAACGCCATATGGAA
>JAUZNK010041407.1:0-24239 GCA_035046665.1 Euphysa ruthae
TATATATATGTATCGATTTGTGACATATTTGGAATTAAAGGTGAGTCCTTGTTATAAAATCCAACGTTGGCAAAGTATTATACAGAGATTTAAACTTATTCTTAGGTTTTAAATATTAGTTATCATAGTTGCCCTCAGTCAACTGCAATTGATAAGATAGTGAAGAACCAGTAGGAAACTAACCGAATAAGGTTTTCTTAAATGTAAAATTATCAGGTGCACCGTTGACTTTTTCTATATCTTATATAATATATCTGCATTAATCCAGGAAATATTCCATTTAAAGTCGCTAATGTTTTTATTTGCAATATTCTTATCAAATTTAATTTTCCGGGGGTGATATAGTTGCTCTACTATCACGTTTTTGTTTAGCTTTTGCTACAATTGTAAACATTTTTAACTATCTTATTTTCACGAGGAACACCCCATTGCCTTTTCCTGCTTCAACATGTAATCTCTTTTGGAACAACTTGCAACTGATTTAAAGAATAGTCAGCAAATTCAAACAATAAAGTCATGATCACAGTAACCAATATTTCTTGCTGGACATGTACAATAACCTTTTATAACATTGCCAGTTATTCTGATAATGTATGTTTTTATATCTCGTATATCTTTCTTCATACTGTCTTTACATTTTTCTATTTCTTAGTGAGCCGTGGCAAATTTTTTTTTGCGACTTTCTATTTCTTAGCGAACAGTTGCAAGTTGTTCTGATACTTTCTATTTTTTAGTGAATTGAGCCAAGGCATTAAAGAACTCCCCCCATCCCACCAATCTCACCTCGAATCTGTAAATTTCGAACACCTCATTAAAAAAAAAAATCAAAAACACTCCCTATGGTCAGCTCTTGCTCTATCATTGACTCACTCCTATTAACCAATTTTTTATTAAATTGTTTTAGCATTTATATTAACAAATAATTCTTCTGATATTTAAACGAAATTATAAATGTATATTTACTGGTTAAAAAGGAAAATATAATAATCTTTATGATTATTTTGGATACACATAAGTTTATCAAAATGAATACCAAGTTTTATTTAGGTGGAAGATGTGATCTTAATGAGGTTGCAACAGGTAAAATCTGTGGACCAATTAAAAAAAGATTTTAACTTTCATCAAAGAAAAGGTGAGGAATTTCTTTTTTTTTTTGTTTTCTTTTTTAATTATTTCATTTCTCCACCATACGACTACTTATAACCATTCAATGTTAATGTTCCTTTCTTCGCAATAAACAGTTGTTAAAACCTACATAACCATATAGCTTTTCATCTCGTATATCTGTAATATTCTCTAAAATTTTATGTCATGCATTTCTTTATTTTTTGAGATAGGTCTTCTCACCTCGTACATTTTGAATTGTATTTCTACACTATTTAAAATAAATTTTGTAAAAACATATTCCGTTCATTACATGGCTAACTGTGTACTTTTAAGGTTCTGCTATATGACATGCCCGACATTCCCTACGTACCCAAAATAATACGTGGCCTAAGTGACCAAAATGGTATATGTCTTACGTGCTCTACGTGCCCAAAATAGCATGTGCCCAGCGTGCCTAAAATAGTACGTGCCCTAAATGCATCAGACTAGAATAGGAATAAATAAAAATACCCATATTTCCGTAAATATTGACAATGATTCGGTTTGAAAGTATTACAAAGAACATAATATTGCTCTAAACGACTTAAAACAATTTTTCTCTATCAAACAATTGTAACGAAATTTCGAATGGGTATGCAAGGGATTAAAACGCGTTAATTTTAAATCGAAAACGATTATGCTTTTTTAAGTTGTTTTCAAATTGGTTTCACCAACATTGTGAAATAAATACAAACGGATTTACATCTACCCACACCACGTTTTCGATCTTCGCCTTTAAAATCCTTTAAACCAAAATTTAATTGATGGCATTCAAAAGATTTTTTTATCATATTAACCCTAAACTTCAATATGGAAGACAGGTTTTTGAGAGACATAAGTATTTACATGACAATTTACCAAAACAAATAATCTCAAACTAAAAAATTTTATTTTATCAAATATTTATTTTAAAAATACAATATATAATATATAACAATATTATAAGAAAATAAAAGTCCAGACTTGTCAACCATGTAATATTTTACTTTAAGAAACATGGACCATTTTGTGAAACAAATTTTCAAATAATGCGTTTTAATCCCGTTCATGCCCAAACGAAATTTCATTGCGACTGTTTGATAGGGAACCCTTATCTTTCTTTGTTATCTTGCAAAATAGAATCACGTATTTTAATTCCACGCATGTGCGAAAGAAAGTTTATAAGGCCTGTTTGATGGAGCAATATTATGTTCTTTATTACATAAAGCATAGGAAATATTTACAGAAATATCGGTTAGTTTTATTTACTCCTGTTCTAGTCTGGTCCAAACCATATTGGGCACGTACTATTTTGGGTAGAGCACACAGGCTATTTTAGGCACGTAGGTCATATCATTTAGCAGACTCACTTCTAAAGTGATTTTTCGCAATTTTTATCTCAGGATTTAATGGTTTGGAAGACCTAAGCGGCCATAATACTTTGGTTAACATCTATTTTATTTTCTATAAATGGTTTATTACAACATTATTAATAACATGTCCTGGCAAAAGTAGCTCAAGACCAATTTATAATTTTTCATTATAGGGATGTGGCAAAAAGATATGTTTGACCAACGAGGCACACAAAAAAGTAATTTATTTATAGATAAATTATTTTTAGACTCCGCTTACATCCGTTTTAGACCCTTTGCTTATAACTCTTATTAATGCAACTTGTGTTTTAAAATTACGTTTTTTTCATGTATGATGATAAAGGACGCCGTTCCCAGCACAATATAAAAACTATTTCAAAGCGAATAACATGTAAAGGGTGCTGATATTTTATAACATTTTTATCAACATTTGTTTTTTACACGAGTTTATTTAACCAAAGCTTACGCTACATTTTTGTTATTTAAACGAATAAAGTCCATGAATGTTTGATCTTGCAAGGCCACTACTAGGCAAGAGGCTAAACAGAGTTAAAAATCTAAACTTACCGCACTGCAACGCTACTAATACGCTAAGTGGGCGATACCAAGACTTGAACCCAAAACCATGCGATTCGAAGTCAGTTCTCTACCAACTCAGCTATCTGGGTGAAATAAAACGATAGTTTGCATATTAGTATATTTCATTTGATCTTTGCTACACATTTCAATGAGTGCGTTTATGTTACAATATTTGAATGAGTGCCTGTATGTTACAAAATTTAAAAAATTTTGAGTATATTACAACGTTTGATTCAATATGCATATTTTACAACGTTTATGAGTGTGTAAGTTAAAACGTTTGATTGAGTATGCGTTTGTTACAACGTTTATGAATGTGTAAGTTACAACATTTGATTGAGTGTTCGTAGCTACAACGTTTGAATGAATGTGCGTATATTACAAAATTTAAATGAAAATGTGTGTATGTTACAACTTATGAGTGAGTATTTTTATGTTAATGAGTTTGAGTATGGTACAACGTTCGAATGATAGTGTGTGTGTGTGTGTTGCAAAGCTTGAATGAGTGTGCGTATACTACAGCTAGTACGGGGGCCAAAACGAAATGCGTGCAGATCCGTACACATAATGTTGTTTGACTGAAACACATCATTAGGTCTATAACCGATTGATGCCACTTTGGCATCTTCTGGCAATTCGTAATATTCGGATAAATTCAGTAATGGTTGCCAAAGAGTCAGGGTCAAAAACTCATCTCTACGAATATTGGCAAATTAAATATTAAGGAAAGTTAAATTTAATTCGCTTTTATATTCGTATCAAACCATATGCTAAAAATGTTATCTACTCGATATATAGCGGTTTTACCAAATACACTGAACAGCAGAATAAACTCTAAGAAGAAGTGTACAGTTTTTCCATTATGATTATTTTCAATTTAAAGAAATATGAATGAAAACAATTGGTTATAAGAAGACAGTTGATAATGCTCCAGTAAGCGTTTCTTTTTGTTATTTGTTTGTGGTTTATTTGTCTTTATATATACCCTATTTCTTTTCCCCATTATTTTTATATTCATTTTTAAAAACTTTGTAAATATTTTAGTGATGGATGAGAAAGAATGTATTTTCAAAGATCTACTAAATAGAAATTGCATAGAAAACATTTTTACTGTCAGTTATGTATGTTTAGAACCCATTGTTGACGCTAGTAAATGTCACGGAGACGATTTTTACCTTACTTTAAATAGCAGCAGTGATAACACCATCGTATTCATGTCATGAGAGATGCATTTCAACTTACACCTCTAAAACACATATAAGCCGATTCTTGAAACGCCAAAATAAAGGAAATGAAAATAACGTTTTAACTTTCAAAGTTAAAAGATCAAAGTGATTTGAAACTGTTAACTTTGTATGGAAAGAACATTGTTTGCTCTGTGCACGAAAGAGCTGTATAACGCCAGACTCAAAACATCCTCATCATTGGGAAAAAGCTTTCGAATGTAGGACTTCAAATAGAAGAGAAGGTACGTTAACATTGAACGAAGTTGTATTGAAGGTAAAATAGTTATATTAGACTGTGTTTTTACTGTGAAGTTAGTTTTTTTAATGAAATCTATTAAATAAGTAAATAAACTTTATTTAACGTTGGCAAAAAGATACAAATAGCTTCCAAGTTAGCCCTACCAATAATAATAATGGAATAAGAATAGTATCTTTCACTACAACTTTAGATAAGATTAGCTATATATTTACATTGTATTAACCCTTTCTAAACGTGTGGACAGTACCACTGCCCATGAAATATGTTTTTAAATGACAAATGACGTGTGGACAGTACTAATGTCCATGACGTGTCTTGTTTTTTTAACACCCGTATGAGACGGGAAGGTTATGGTTGTTCCAAAATGCAACTTTTAGATAAAATTTGGCATAGGCTACTTCAAACCGATGCGCAATAGCTTTTTTAGTTGTGATTTGAAGAGAGATTAAAAAAGTCCTCACCTGGTTTCCATACAGACAAATAATTCGAAATCTACCACACAGTATTTGGTTTTTCAACATAATTTTGTTTTGTACATGTTTGGATAAGCATTTTAGTAAAAACTATTGTGTCATTTTCAGGTTATCTTGTTCTCATTATCTCTCTTCTTGACTTTTGACATTTTCCATATTTCTGGGTAGCGCGACTAGCTTTATGTTCTTATAGTTTTTTCTGTTGGGTTTATCAAATTTGTCATTTTGGATGATTTTTATTGCCGTCCTGAAAGGGTTAAGGCTAGTAGGGTATTATTCATTTAGGTCTGTGATTCTCGGAAAGAAAAGTGGTCTTATGAACTTCGCGTGCGATTAAGTAACCGGTAGAGATTCACAATGTTTGTTCAGAGTCGATTGGCGCTATCATGATGACTGCCAAAATTTTTTATGGCAAAAAGAAATGTAGAAATAGCTTGTAGATCTAAAATGCAAGGCCAAGACCCCGAGAGCATAGTTATAGATTACATAATAGGAGTTTTGAAAGAAGATACTAAAAAAATCTGGACTTTTGTCCAGAAACCAGTATAAAGAGAAAAGTGGGACAGTAATGAGGAAAAAATTTCTAAAAAGCTTAAAAGAAGAATTCGGACAAATAGAGTTCGGACAAAACTTATTGATTCTCTCATCTCATAATATAGCCAGCATCTTATTCTACCGGTTACACGCTTTTATATTTATGTATATTGAAGAAGCAGACGAAGAAAATGTAGCAGACGAAGAAAAGGCAGACATTGCCGACAAAACTGAAAAAAGCATGTGCTTTTGATCATTAACATCGGACAGTTATTTCAGTGTTTTTATTTTGGTTTGCGTTTCTTACAAAAAAGTAAAAAAAAAAAAAATGTAATAGAAATAATATACAGTGTTCTACTTTAATGAGATAAGCAATCTATAAAAAGAATAGAGTTCGGTGAGAAGATATTTCATATCTTCTTCAGACTTCCCAGTTCACTTAAAGAGTTTTATATGTACGAGATTTTATATAAACACCAACAATATTTATTACTGTTATTCTTTTAGTAGTCATATTTTTGTAAATTTAACATTGAAAACTTGTACTTTTGCTAAACTAGATGCGCCAGAAGATGTTCTCAAGACGATATCTAGTAAATTTTCTGATGAGAGACAATGGAAAAACTGTGGCTGCTTCGTCGCGCAAATTTCTTGTGGATTGTTTTTTGTATGTCAGGAAAATCGGTGGACTGACAACGATGTTACTGAAAAAAACCCAACAAGTGAAAGTGAAGATGAAGAAGCCACCCAAGTACAGAAAGAATAATTAATTGAATTGGACGTTAATATATTTAATGTAAACAAACTTAATCAAATTGTAATATAATGAATAAACATTATAAAAGAAAAAATTGATATTAAAGTCCAAATGATAAATTATTTCTTTTTCAGTTCATTTTCAGCGCATTATTTTTATTTGAATATAAAAGACAATTAAATTTCGCGTCCATTTATACACAATATGTCAATATATGGAGAGATGAATTATTGATCTTATTACGGTGGTAGCCCATATTAAACTTGTCCGAATACGTCGGATTGCTCAAAGTTGCATCAATCGGTTTTGGGTTATATAGGCCCTAATAAACATGTTTCAGCGAATAAAAAATTATGCGTACCGATTTGCACGCATACAGCAAAATAGCTTGTTTGTCCCCCGAGCGAAAGTTTGACTGAGCGTGCTCATACAACTTTTCCAACGCCTGATTGCATTTTTTACGTTAAAATGCTTGAGTGTGTGTGTGTGTGTATTAACATAAACAAGTTTAAGTAGGGTGGATGTGCACAAAAAACTATTGGTTTAAAATCAGTAGACACAGCAATTAAGCTTTGTTTCACATAGGCCGTATTTTGACGCTTATTTACATCTTAAAGACTTTTAAAGCGACAATGCCTGTATATGGCGGTACTCCGAGTGAATAAATGCCTGTATATGGCGGTACTCCGAGTGAATAAATGCCTGTATATGGCGGTACTCCGAGTGAATAAATGGTTTCAGAAATGTGGAAATTCACTTGATATGGTGATTCCATTTGTTTTTTAGAGTATTTTTACGCTCGGCTAAAAGTTAAAGGTTAGTGTAACAATTTTCAAATTGAATATGTGTAACAGCTTTTGAAATATTTGATTCAGTTATTTTTTTGGATGCAATGAAAAAATTCCACTCAGCCAACCGATGGATATTGTTTGTAATAATCTTCGAAATCGGCTTTTTTGGTTATTTTGACGGTTGGCTAAGACGTAAAGGTGGTCTAAATTTGTATGAACTAGAATCTATATGCCAGGTAACTAAGGCAACTATAAATTGAAATATTACTACAAATTGTGTACTCTATTTATCACATGATTATGGTTATGGTTATGGTTTGTAAAACAACACGCAGAGTTAATATTTATCGAGATTAATCAAGTTTTAGCGGTTAACTCACTCAAAATAGTGGTTTTGACTGTCGCAAAATAACCTCTTTTTAAACTATTTTAAATCATTTTATCAGCATTGTATTTGAAATGAAAACGAAAAAAAAAAAAACAGAAATTTAGTAAATTTTTCCCAAAATTAAAACAAAATTTTGTTTAAAATTCGTTATTTTTCAGCAAGTATTTTGTTTTTTTTATCTCGAATTTGTCTAAAAAAGAACTTTAGGCGAGGCTGTGGATGAAATTTAAGGCGATTTGATAATAAGATATTGAAAAAATCTTGTTTTAGTTCTTACAATTTTCTCTAAGACATTGGAATTGGCCAATAATTTTCCATAGTTTCTTTCTTTATCCTTCTCCAAACCCTCAAAATTAAACAAAATACTGTTTCTGCACCTGTTAGCTCTCCGAAAATTACTTTCACTAAGTTTTTTTTTAAATTATTGCAGCTATCATCGAGTGTTATTTTAGAGCCAATCTGATTCAAAATTCCAGTCAAACGGGAAATTGGTTCTGCTTGTTGATTTGTTGATCAGGCACTTAATAGTCTAATAGCCAGAGGAGTAAATCATGCATATATTTGGGGAAAATTTTAACCTTCAATAAAGTGTAGAGGTATGTCTGAAGTTTCGAAAATTTTATGTTTGACATAAAAAATTTTTTTTGGTGTGTGTATTTTACAGAACAGAAAAAATGACGATTTTTACTGACTAGACTGTATTAATTCATCAAGAAATAATTTTTAAAATAAATATATTAACGTATAATTTTTTAACACATGTTAAACCTAACAGTCTAAAACTAAATATTTATGTTCATTTTCAGGACCTGAAAAAGCTTTTTTTTTGCTAATTTGCTAATTTGCTATATTTTTTTTTGCTAATATAAATTCCGTCATAAAATTTCTCAAAAATTTATTTTTTTACGTTCTTTTTTTTTCCCAGTTCATGTTATGATAATCAGATACAGCCAATTCTGTCTGTTTTCCACACAAAAATCTTTTCAGGAAGCTAATTTACAGAATCATGATTTTTACTCTTTTTTTGCGTATTTTCAAAAAAAGCCGCGAATGGGCTAATTTTTTTACTAAAAAGATTTAGATAAATAAAAGTTATTATTTGCCATTATTTCCATAATGAATATTTTGAAACAAAAACGGTACTTTTTAGTCTTTAAAATTGCGTATATGATTAAAAATATGGTTTAAATCACAATTTTGAAAATCCTAAACACTTCTTTTGTCACCATTATTTATTTTAATTATCTAGAACAAATAAGTGGTTAAAAAAGCTCACACAATTGGTAAACATTTAAATTTTCATATGCTTATAAAAACATGTAAAGTTATTTACTATAAAAATCGCTTAGTCTTCTATCTCACTCTCATTTTCATCTGTTCCTTTTTCGTCGCTTTCATCGCTACTTTCATCGCTACTTTCATCGCTACTTTTTTCGCAAATGGTACAAGCACAAGCATCAGTACAACTCAAATTACACTAAAACGTTGCCACATTCCTGATTTGCATGTACTTTAACGACACTTGCATGACACAAAGATTTGATTTTCACATACTTTTAGAATCGAATCAGGATCAGGTTTCTGCTTCATCTCTTCGGTTGTTATAGTACCGTTTTCCATAATCCACCCTTTCCCAATTGGCTCAAGCGATATGTGATGTCGATCATGAGCTCGCTTCCACTCGTACGTTTGATAACTGGCACGTTCATAGTGAAGCGGAAGTGAATCCTTAATAAGTTAAAGTTTTTGAGGATCAGGAACATTTTTTTACTTGAACACGGTCTATAAGGTGCTATATTCGCACTACATTCGTTTTTTAACCCATATAGTACTCATATATAATCTTCTAATACATCAGCTACAAACAACACTTGGTACCTCCTGCTCTTTGCTAAGCATAGTTACTGCATCGATGAATTCATAATTTCATCCGATTTTAACACTTTTAACCACTCACTTTTACCAACTCCATTAAAAGCACTAGTCGAACCACAACCGGAAATTGCAAGAAGTTATGGTAATGCGCTTATCAAATGACGATAGAATTTGACATTATATTAAAAATTTATACTCTAGAACTTGTTTTGATTTCCAAATAGATTGTCTAATTTAGTCTCATAATGCAGTGCTAGGATAGTAACATAAGAGTCTACTGTGACAATATTTACAGACGAAAAGGTCAATTCTGCAACGAAGGATGCACAAAGGAACATCTGAGTGTCTGCTTCTTCTTTTAAACCTTGGATTTCTAACAAAGGTCTCAGATTCAAAATTCCATTTGTTGATGAAACGCAATACGCTTCATCTTTGTAAGTGACATTTGTTGATGAAACGCAATACGCTTCATCTTTGTAAGCGACATGAAATTCTTTGTTTTCTAAAATTTTTTGGTGAACAAAATTCGAAGACAAGTCACTGAGAAGAAATTTTATCAGCTTAAGTTTGTTGTCTGCATCTCTTAGGAACTTAGAAAACTGTTTAGGGGTTTCTTGGTCTACTCTGGTTACTATGGTTACTGTAATTCTTAACGAATCAATCTTTGATCCTCTCAGTCTTCCGGAAAAGTTTACAGAATTTGGCAAATAATGATCTGTAAAAAAGATACACTTGATGACCCTTTTGTAACTTTTTTAATTATGCAGCTGGAAACCTCTGAAATTAATGCAAGTTTAGGTGTAAATTTTGCAACAGAGCCATACCATTCTATATGTAAGGACTGTTTGAGAGGATTGTATAAATTTTTGTGATTGAAGTTTCGAACAATGCAAACAATTATCATTTACTATTTTTTCAGAGTGATCCATCAGGGTTTACAATTGAGATAAGTACCTATGATAGCTCATTATGAAGAACCTGGTTTAGTATTATGTTACGTTCTCACGAATAAAAAGCAGCCTTGTGATTGGCTCTCTATCAGATTTAATAACAACTTCGATTCATTTCACTTTCTTCACATTCTTTTACCCTAGTGAATCAAAGGCCAATTAGTAGTTTTAACTTCTTAATGGGATCATGACAACAAACATTATTTGATTCGATTCCAGAAGACGTAAACATGCGTAAACAATTTTTTCCGTTTTCCTCAGCAGAGATCAACCTCAGCTTTTTTATTTGCAATGAAATCAGATGATAGAATTCTTATAAAATGGCTTTGAAATTTCCCATTGGCTAATAATTTCATAACAGGATTGAACAGCACTTTCATCAAATATTTTACGCTTATCCTGGAGATCCTTTGGTGTACTCACAAATATCTCTCAGGCATAGCTTGACTTAAAATCAGATGTTATCGTGGCTATTATGTGGCTCGTTAACGTCCAACATGGAATAGATCCAATTGATGTACTAATACCAATGATACCTCCTGGACCTTTTTGATCCTTGTTTATCGTTTGCTCGATCAATTGGTCTGGAAGCAATATATTACATTTCCCATTTGAACGTTTAATAGAAAGATCACCCCTTTGAATTTCTCTTAAATTTCAGGGTGCGAAATTGGCAGCTTATGCTGAACAGCCCAACAATAAGCAAAATGACAGGAATAGTTCACCCTATCATGTGTGTGAAGCCACACAAGCATTCGTTCCATGATGTAAATGTAAATGTAAATTAAAGCCTCCTTCAATTAGATCTCCCTTGAATGATGATTCGCCTTGCTTGAATAAATTTAAAGTCACACGATTATTAGACACCCCATTTTTCCAAGTAGGGACATCAAAAACTAATGATACCTTGTGATGGAATTCTGTCCAACTGGGCACTACTTGTTTTCCCTCATGTGAAGAAACTAACTGCGATATAAACCGAACAAAATTGCCCTTTTGTGATAATAAACCGTCTAAAGGATTCGACTCTGACTCTACTTCACCGACCATGGGAGGGTTAAGTCTTGTTTGAGGTTCGATGTATAGTTCAAATTCTGACGTTACTGGAACAAACGACCGTCTCTTAGCACATGTAATAACAGTGTCTATATTCTTAATAGGTGTAAAATGTACGTGCTTAACAGTGTTAATCTAACGGGCTGCGTTATATAAAATAAATTGACTAATTGATTGAACTAAACGCGCTATTCTCGGAGATTTAGAATTATTGTCTTTTGTAAACACTGTGTCGTTAAAAATAACTGAAGCATTTTAGGAACAGTAACATTTTTGTTTTTTATTCTATCTGCGCAGGAGGGTAACATGTAAAAGGCATTTCAAACTTATTAATTTCTTTAATTTAGCTTGCTATTTTTTACTTTATAACTGTCTCGCATTGGGAAGGCGTTGTCTGCGTCTATGTCAGCATGTATTTTCGTACTGTACAGAAGTTGCACTGATGCTTCTTTTCACTCAAAAAACCTATTTCATCACTAACGAACTTTACTAAATGGTATTTTACCTGTTGATTTTCTGCTACTTTAATATCAATTCCCCGATCATTCTGTAATTTATTATAAAATTTAGTTAAATTTGAAAGTTGAGTTACTTCTCCGTTTTTAATGATAATTTCATGACCATATCTCTTTAGTTCTCGTTTTTTATCTTTTTTAGAAGGTTCAAAGGTGGGATGTGAAACTAAGTACGGTGAAATTGAAACTCTTTCGCAATAACCTCGGGGGAAGAAATGGTTGTTAATTGAGCTTGTATGTAAGGATTATTTGAACTTTTTCTAAGGCAACACCACCTCTGCGCTAGTTGTTGTTATACATTTGAAAATTGACATAATTGTTTGCATTTGGTTTTTATAACTTGAATTGGGACAAAAAGAACATAAAAAAAAGTAATGAAAGTAATAATGAAGGCTTTTATTGATTTTTAGCATAAAAACGGATTTCCACATCCTGAAAATGAACATAAATATTTTTGAAGATCATTATTTTTATAAATTTTACATTATTAGGCTCAATTTGTGCTAAAAAAATTACTAAGTTCTTATTAATTTTTTCTAATTCTGGTCTGTAAAATACACACACCGAAGAACCTTTTTTACGTCCGACATAACACGAAACTTCAGACATACTACTGCACTTTAGCGAAGGTTAAAATTTGCCTCAAACATATGAATGGTTTATACCTCTGGCTACTAGACTACAAAGAATAAATCAAATATCTACACTGCGTCCAAAAAATTTTCAGCTTCAAAAACTGTTTCAACACTATTTGACGAGTGGTTTTTCCTGTAGAAACAGAAGCTCATTCCAGGCCCTTATCATCATAGTAGTACGCCTATTCATTGTCACGAAATCGTAATAACTAACCTATCTAATAGTCTTGGTTTATACTGTAATTTACGGAACAGCCATAACTAAGACATCCATATGTTCTCTTTCCTAAATTTTCAACTCAACTACAATAAAACCCCTCTATAACTTTGTTTTTTATTTTTCTTTCAACGGAGTGCTTTAAAATTAAACCTTACACATTATAACAATGTATTCTTATTATAATACATTTGATTGTCTGATTCAACTAACAGATCAGTTTTCCATATATTTCTATGCAGGGTCCATAATATGATTATCTAGGTATCAGAAACTGCTTTTAAGTTTCAGAAAACTATAATTCTGTACTGTTTTTGCAGTTCTTATAGTTTATAAATTCATTATAAGTTAGTTTATTGGGTATAAATACAGTAAGTATTAAATCAATATGGTTTTGGCTACCGTACGATTCATGCATGACCATTATGGAAATTTATAAGACATTTTGACGATTTCATACCTTTACTGGCTGCTTCTAAGATATGGAAAAAATGAAGCACGGTGCATGTTATTATAGTATCGAGAATAAATATGGTGATGAATCATGTAGAAAAGGAGAAAAGCTATTCGATTTAGCTATTATGGCTTATTGTCCACTTCGAAAATGGCACATTGGGGAATTTTTGGAAGATTTTGATGACAGTTTACGACTTAAAATCAGGTTATTGTTTGTAAAACGATACTAATTACCATGTTTTTAAATATCAATTTAAAATTGGAATCAGAATTAAGCGGTGAAAATTCGTTTGGTAGGTTTTGGCTGCAGCATATTTTCCACATACTTGTTCTAACTTAACTTCAACTGTACACATTTCAAAAACCACTCTTGGTGCCCATTTCCGCCTTAACATTAGTCAATTAGATGGCTAAATCTTTTAAATAACAGTTATGGATATAACACACTTTGAATATAGCCGATTATGGGTTTTCTTTTTTTGATACAAAATACCACGCAATCTTTGCGACTTATTCCAATATTCGCTAAAAATTTCAGCCTACCAAGTCAAGCTGTAATCTAGGAACAATATCTGTTCTGAAAAAAATGCAGATTTTTGACGCTGTATTAGTGAAATTTCTTCTTTTACGATTGTTTTATGTATTGAATAAACATACAAATGATTAGGTTAAATTTATTTGCCTTAAAAAATCATTTAAATCTAAAATTCAACTTTCCCTTGTATATTGGTGTGTTTTGAGAAAGTAGAAGATTGAAAAAGTTTTTGAGGAAGATATCAAATAAAGATAGAAATTGAAAATCAATAGTCCATAATTTCCTCTGCGCTGCTGCAAAGAGTCCCGGAAAGTAAACCCATCATCTTCAAAGTACGCACTTGTTTTGTTATCGACAAACCACTCACAAAGGTTGGAAGAATTTATGCTTGAAAATTTCAAAAAATTTTTCAGTCCGATAATTTCCTCTGGGGTTCTGGCGTGTTACTAAAAATTACGAATGGTTAGTTTTTAGGAGATTGAAATCTGTTCTAGCCAGGGAAAATCAGAATTCTGATTGGGTAATTTCTAAAAGTCTAGAATTTAAATATTTTTTTTTTGGGTATGACACCTAAATTAGTATGACGTTATTGCTACCACGTTATTTTTCTCTGCGCTTGCCAAAGTCACATGGCTACTCAGATTTATTGCACAAGAACCCTTATTTTTCTAGTCACGTGATCTTAAAGCTTAATTCTGATTGGTTTCTCCATTTTTGCTTGTTCTACTGTTCTTCTGAAAAGTCTCGTAATCTCAGCTCAGTTATGATTGGTTCCGTCCCAATATAGCTCTCTTTACATTTACATTTTGTAATACTGAAGAAATTATGTTCAAAAGTAATAATCAGTCTTTTACTCCCCTAAAAAATTACTCCCCAGTATTTATTTCCTGGGAAATAAGTACTGCCCAATTTCTATTATTCTATGCAATGAAATAGTTCGATTGAAATAAATTGTTTTGATTCTTGTTGTTCGTTGTTTTTAAATTAAAGGAGAGAAGCAATCGAACAAAAAATTAAACAAACTAAATTCTTTTCATTCTTTTTGATAAATCAACTTTTGAAAAGACATCATTGTTCAATGTTTAGAATCTATATATGTAAATTAAGCTTAAATTTCGTAAGAGCTCTAACATACCGGGTTACTTTTGCTATACTTTTGGAAAAAGAGTTAACTTTTTATGTTCTAAACAATTAATTAAACATCCGCGCATATCTTGCACACTGAATACTGCTTCTGTTGGTGAATTTCCATCAAGAATTTCAGCTGCATAGGCAATTGCGAAAAATCTATAGCTGTAGCTAGTTAGCTGTTTCTGTACGGGAAGAAATGATTTTAATTGTGTCCTTCGATAACTGACAAAATGTTTATAAAGAGATTGAATAAATTTTTGCCAACCGTGTTAAACTAGTGTGAAGGTTATCGAAGATTTGTACGCCTCCACTTGTACAGACACTAAGAAACCAATAATCAGAACTATTGTGAAAAAGTTTAATGTGCTCTTGAGAAACAGCTTATGCTTTTGAGCTGCATCCATAAAACGATCGTTTAAGCCATTCATGTTTAGAAAGAAATATTGCTTGGTCTTTTTTCTTGGGATTGTATAATTCATTATACAGCTATAAGTCTTCTAGATGATCAACAATGATATCAGGTTGTTGAGCAAAATTTACGTTTTGTTTAGTAGATTTTCAAAAAATCCTTTCCACAATGAACGAATCGTATATTTTCTCTTCAATTAACAGCAAAGCTGACCGCCAATTCTTTCTCCCTATGATGAGATTGCCAGGTTCCACAACTCCACTTGACTGAAAAAGTTTTGAAAATCTTTCAGGACTAATTTTGATTTTATTCCTTTGTCTTGGAAGATTTTGAACTACTTTCTCTGGAAATTTGAGATTTATTCTTGGAAAAAGTTCTACACTGCTTTTTTCAATAACGGACTTAACAAATCTTACGCAAGTGTTATTAAAACAGTTATACTTATTCAGAATTCGCTCTGAGGACATTGCTGCAAGAAAAAGAATTATTCGAACGATTTCATCAGGAAGTTTATTAAAATGCGCCAATTCCGAATACTTTTCATCCTCTTCTTCATGTTCATTGTGTGCTTTTTCGGGGTTACTTTCTAATTTTCTTGGTGCTGCTCCATATTTTCTGTGGATCCATATTATCTGTGGATCCATATCATCTGTGGATCCATATTATCTGTGGATCCTTTAGAAAAGAATGATTTCAGTAGACTGTTATATTTTTTGCATAGAGATTTACCTTCTTCATTGATGAAAACTCTGAGATCAGTTTTGGTATGGATTTGAGTATATGGCCCAATCGATTTGCAAATAAATTTTTGTCTTTTCTATCCTGACGTTATTGGTTTTGTAAATTCTCTTTAGCGCCGTTTTAAAATTTTGACAACAGCATAATGGCGGTTATTAAAGTCTCTTTACTGCTTTGCTTGTTCTTTCTTAATGCTTCATTTTGCCTGAGTGTGAGCTATTTCTCTTATTGAAAGCGCTGAATTAAACACAGCATAAAAAGTATCATAATCAAAGGATACTCATTTCCTTTGTTTATTATTTTAGTACTTAATATCGATAGTTTGGACTGGGTGTCTATTGTAAAGTGAAAAGAATGGCCAGTACTTTGTAGAAGTGTGAACGCTAACTCTATGCGCAAATGAAACCCCATAAATGGCTTCTGGCCAAAGGTCATAAATTTCTTTTAGTACTTTTATAAGGGAACCTATGATAGCTTTAGTTTTCAAATAAACCATTTGACTGAGGGTGATATGCTGAGGTCGTCCATTGTTTAGTTCCTGTCATTTTATGTAAGGTTTTGGATACTTGATTAACAAATTTTCTGTCCTGATCATTTAATTGTATTTCTATACATCTATACGTGTCGGCAAATGACCTCATATTGTAAGATTTCGAGGAATTTTATCTTTTACTGGTTTTGCTTCAGACCACTTTGAAAAATAATCAATACATAAAATTAAATGTTGATAACCATCGACCTCCGGTAAAGTAAAAAGATCTACCCCAATTTGCACCATTGCATCATTTGCATCATATATTATTTTTTTGTTAAAAAACTATCACTTCTCAAATTAATAAAAGGGAGTACATATTTACTAGGAAATAAGTACTGAGGAATACTTATTTTCCAGTCAATAAGTACTGGGTAGTACTTTTTCCCCAAGGACTTCTTATTAACTGTTACACCGGAACAAGCGTATTAACCCAGAACGACCCGCAGCAATCCAGAACAACCTGAAACAACCCAAATGAATCAGGTGTTTGATAATTTGAGGCGTGATTTAAGTTTTGTGTAGCAAATGCATCAAATTGTTTAATAATCAATTTTATTTTATAAAATCTCTGCTCGAATACTGGAATACTTGGAGAGTTATCTTGGTGCAAGTACAAGAAAAAAAAACAGTGTAAACCACAAGTCAAACATAAACCTGCCTCCATAGATGTTTCTAATTTTAACTAAGATATTTCAAGAACTTTTGTCAGATGAGCTGTTGCACAAGTGCACAGATGAAGAAACTCAAAATTCCAATGAATCATTGAACGATGTGATTTGGATGAAATGTCCTAGGCAAGTCATTGTTTATAAACCAGAGTTAGGTATCAACATTGCTATCCTTTTCAATTCAAGGATGGTCATTTTGGGACATAAAGGTTAATTTCTCAGTTTGGAATTGGAAAACAAAGGTTGTTTTGGCAAGCTTACTGTAAAGACAAACCGCCAAAGCATTGAAAATGCAATTTCAAAGGTGACACAGAGTGTCAAGGCCAAAAGCAAACCACTTAAGGCCATTAAGAAGGGACTTATTGATAAATACATCGATATAAAGGGTAAAGAAAGCTATGTGAGACTGGGTTTTAGGTTTGTTTTATTCATTTTCATTTTATTCTTTGTTTAAAACCTTAAAAATTGGGTTGTGGATCATGTTGTGGGTCATCTAAATTAAGAAAAGGAAGAATCAGCACAAAACATTAATAATTGGAATATAACCTTCCCACAAAAATGAACCATGCATGACTCAATAACCTCTCATCTGTCTTTCTCGCTAATTTAAACGGTGGTGTCGTAGTTTAATAGTTTCCCTTCATCATCATCATCATTATTTAAGGAGTTTATGTAAACAAAATGTGTGCCATGAAAGGGACATTTCGCTCTCTCACGACATATTAGCAGCAAACGCTTTACTGTTCACTGCAATCAGGTTATTCCAAATTCGACAGGCTTCAGAAAAACTTTTCCAACCACGATTGGCAATTGCAAAACAGTTCCAGAGGCTCCAACAGATTTTAATGCCGTATGCACTGTATTGTTGAATGTTAAAAAGATGCTTATTTCTCTCGAGCAGGAAGATCCGGTTGTCACTGTAGACGAGTCAATTTATCAGATGGTAGAGCAAATTCAGTAGGAAGTTCCTGCATTGTAAGATGCCACGGTTAGACTAGGGGGATTCCACAGAGCCAAGAACTTTATGGTCGTAATTGGAAAAAGAATGAAGTTAACCAGTTTTGCTGAAATTTTAGAATAATAGAATGTGTATTGTGTTAAACAGATCAAAGGTAGGTATTATCTGATTTAACATGGGTTACTGATGGTGACATAAATTCAAGCAGTTAAAATTTCAGAAAATAGAAGAATCACTCTATGCAACAGCTACCTAGGGATCCACCATGGGAAAATTTTCCTGTCATCAAAAAGTCTTTTTAAATGAAACAGCCTTTCTAATGAAAATATTAATAAATTATTTATAAGATCAAGGAATCATTTTTTAGCTTTCTGGACATAATAAATATGGACTATAATTTTGTAAAAAACAATTTTCTTTTATTTTTCTTTTCAAAACCTATCTCTCTGTGTTTTTTTGTGTGATGTACATAATTTATATTCGATATGCTTGGTTTCAGCATAAGTCTATAGAAAAAACGATTTCTTCTATAGACTATGGTTTTAGAAACGATTCGAACTCATAAAAATCCATTCAATTTCAAAATTTCTTGAACAAAAAAATATTTTTTCTGGATGCTTAGATAAGGAAAAACATAAAAGTAACATCCTCAATGCCAAAGCAATTGGCAAAGATGCTGTGGAAACCTTCATTACTAATAGATTGGTCAATAGCGTATCATTCTGGGAGCCAATCAAGAAGCTGAATCTTTTTACGTTTTCCTCTGACAACAAGAAGTTGAAAATCTCCAGAAAATCTGAGCGAGCAATAATCACAAAGCATCAGAATTTATTTTCAAGGCTGATAACTGTAAGCATGTCTCGTCAGATTGATCTAAAGGATGTCTCAACCTGTGAGCTATCAGCAGTACCACTCTCAATATTCCACCCAACGGGGGAGATGAGGAAAACAAATAAAAGTCAATTATTAAAAGAATTAGAAGAAAAATAGCTCCAAATACCTGTTCAGTGCTTGGTATATGGAAGTAAAGATACTTTAGCAAGCAGGGATTTCATGGTACTTATTCAATCATTTATAAGTCCGGATTGACAACCTATGGAGATTTAGCAGACCGTTCATCTGACTAACTTCAAAGAAAGTAGCCTCCTCGTACTTATTCCTGAAAGATACGACATTGTTAACTCTATTAAGTCAGATGAGAGGTGCAGACGACAGAAAACAGATGTTCCTGTAGGTGAAATCACTTCAGATAACCAGAAGTTGCCCAAAAACATAGCATCTTACCTAGGCATTTCAACTAAAAAATGTAAATTTTTTGCATATCTCTTCAGTAAATGTAAAGAATCTATACCCAGAATACTTTCCCAACAACAAATAGTCTGTAGTGCGAAAACGAATGGCACTTGTATGGAATTAAAATCGGTCAATTTACAAGATTGGATTTGATATGTGCTCATGAGGAAGCAGATAGTAAGATGCTTGTTTAAGCCAAATACCTAAAGACAAGGTACCAATTACAGGGAATCGTCATCTCATCTGCTGGCACAGATATACCTGAAATATCATGTTATCAATATGTTTCTAATTTTTCACACATTTCTGTGTTTTGGTGTTGGAAGCACAGAAGATACATTGCTCTACATACATACAACTTGGGTAACATTATTTGAAACTTTTTTAATGTATGTATGAAATTAGAATCATAACCACATCTCAAGTATCAAAATTAAGAAATTAAGGTTAATTTAGCCTGTGGTTAATTTAGCCTCAGTGGGAAAAATTGATTATGTTTGGCTTTTGACTTTTGCTTTAGAATTTTGGAGAAATTTTACTTCCTATTCAAAAAAAAAAAAAAAATCCATTGAATTCAGACATCACCCGGTTAGCAACAGCAACCATGTTAACGTGAAAACGGACTTTTAGCAATACTTTACGATTTTGACAAGAACCTTGTATATTGTTCGAAAATTTTATTACCATGATTACACCTACCTACTTCCCTATCTACCTACTTATCTACCCAACTGCCAACCTATCTACCTCTCAACCAACTTATCTACCTCCCACCTATCTATTTACGTACAATTATCTACCTCTTTCCATTTATACTTTTTTCAATATTTCTAGATTTATATGTATACTCCAATAATTAAAAAACAATTTTGCAGAATAACTATGAATGACGTAATAGCCGTCACGTTAACTCCATCTACCATATGTCTGCTTATTGAATCAGTTTCCAATTATTCTCTGGCTTATCTATTTTAAAATAATCGCATATATTTTAAATTGTGTTCCTGTAACTTCAGGTAAAGGCGCTATGTAAAGGCTGTGAGAGTGCCACTACACCAGAAGATTTAGCCATTTAATTTTTGGATAAACTTCTATCTTTATTTCATCTATATCTTCCTGTTTTTCACAGGAGCATAAAATTGACGTCAGCCTTATCTGTCTAAAAATTGAAAAATACTCATTTGCAAGGACGAAATTTGAATTTATTATTTGCTTTTAAGAGATTTTCATTTAATAATTATTGTTTTGAAGTCTATATGATGAAAAATGCAACCGTGTGTACAGTGTTTTTTGATTTAAGACCCGCTCATAAGAATTAAAAGTTCTGTTAGTCAATATTATGGTCAGTGTTTCTGATTTGATGGTCTTTTTGGTTTTCCCCTGTTGTACTTGTTTTTAACAAACACATAAATAATAAATTTTAATCCTAGTGCTATGCATATCTTCCACCATAACTAACATATAAGTAATAATTTTATAGGACCAGGGTCTTCTAGTTCATGTTTATGGTTTTATATAGGACATAAGTTATTATAAACGCAAATGTTGATCGGAAAAATTAACTTCATCAAATGATATCTGGGCTATGTTTGATTCTATTTTTATGGATTTTGGAATAAAGTTTAAAAATAATCTGTTAAAATATTTTTTTTGGTTAATATCTTATCTAGTTGCTGTAATACATAAATGTGTGCCACGTCAATCCTTCCAGCGAATTAGAAAGGTTTCTTCAAAGTACTATCACTTTCCCAAATGCATTGCAGTCAACAGATGTGGAGGCTGTTGCAGTCAATTATTTGAGTGTGTGGTGGACACTACTGTAATGAGAAGTATAAATGTATACAAGATATCTAAAGCAGGTAATTATAAAATATAACATTATCATTTACTTCAAAATACTAAGTAGGTATCATGTGTAATATATCGTCAGGGAAATAACCACACGGCTTTTTCGCTTTGAAACGCAGTGATTTGAAACAAAGTGAACGCCATTTAAAACATAGTGATCACTATTTGAAACACATTGAACACCATTTGAAACAAAGTAAGCAAATATGAAATATAGTGAACACCATTTGACACACACAAAAGAAATTACAAAAATAAAAAGATTTAGGATTTATAACAATGAATTTTAAAACCCCATCTCTTAAAGGAAGAGATTTTGGCACTTGCAAAACTAATCTATATATATTTGGTCTTCGTATTATATCCAAGGAGCTATGAAATTTCAACCTTGGTTTTATGCTTAAACATATTTTAGTTTTTAATTGTTTTTATTTCATTAGAGAGATTATTCCATATAAAAGAACATTTTGATAACAGGATATTTTTTCCTACCGTCTAGGTTTAGTGTGCTGCTGCGTAGAGGTATTCTATTATTTCCAGAAGCTTTAACGATTTCATATATACAATTTAGATTGGATTTACCGCAGAATTTAAGTGTATGCAATATACTGATTCACCCTCATTACGACAGGCAGCCAGTTTATCTCTCTGGATTATTTCATATTTATATGCGCATATCACCAAAATTTTACGCACTTATTTTTTGGAAGGATTTGTTAAGGCCTAAATACTACGGAAAGCTGGTGTTAAAAAGGATTGTTTTTTATATAGAAATCTAATCTAAGAGTTAATTTTATTTAGTACATAACAAGTTATAATCCCTCCACTCAAAATTTAATCTAATACCTATTCCAGTGATTTGACTAAGGTATGTTGTTTGACGGGTGCGCCTCCATATAGTTCCATTCAAAGTTTGAGTTATTTTTTTTTTTAAATTACATTTTCAATGAGAAATGAATGTGAATGCATTTAACTTTATTATCTCCAAAGTTCGCGCTTAGTTTGTTATCAACCAGCCACTCACAATGGTTAGGAAAATTTCTACATGAAGCTTTTTTTATTTCTTTTAAATTTTTGCATTGAAAAATTAAACAAGGATCAACAAGGTATGTTTTCAATCATTTCCAAATCTTTTGTTCTGCTTATAATTTTGGTGAGCTTATTTGAATAAGTTGTTTTCTTCTATTTAATAGTACATCTTTTCTAAAAAGTTCTTTGATTGCTTAAGTTTCTCTTACAGATATTTTTTTGGAACTTCGCTACCAAACCACTCTTGAGAGTTGTTATTAACTTAAGCTGTATTGAAGGGCACAATTTCATCAATAATTTGTTTAAATTTATAAAAAACCATGTTAACATTATTCAAGTTCTTATAACCTGGGAAATTTTCTTTTAATCTTTCATATCGCAAGGTCTTTACTATAATTGGGCATGCTTTTAAACACGTTTTATTACCAGTTTTAAACCTAGTCAATTTACGAGTACAAAAGATTGGCTGATGAACCGAAAGAGAAATATTAAGTGATTCACGCTGGTCAATTTAAGGCATTTCTGAAGATATGGTCTATTACCATATTACCATAAAGGGGGTGCTAGATATTACTTGTGTGGGATCCCTAATTAGTTGGATTAAGCCAAGTAAGATATGAAATGGATATTTATTTGAACTATTTGGAGTTCTAATAAAACAAATAATCGAGTTATTTCATTCATACTGTTTATCATAGTTATTTTAATGACGATACTAGAGCTTTGATTTTTAGAGCTCTTTTAAAAACAAGATTTTAAGATTAAATTTTTTGATCGTAAGTGCTGGAAAAATAGTTTACTCGATTTGATTGCGAAATTTCATGATGACTATCATCATCATCATGATCATGATCATCCTCATGATCGTTGTCGTTATTATCATCATCATCATTATCATGATCGTTGTCGTTATTATCATCATCATTATAATTATTTCCATTAGAAGCTCAAATGATTAAAAACATTGTTTCTACGTTTCAGATTCCAAAGTATCATTACAATTAGTTAAATATCGTGACGACAAAACGTGCAAGTGTCAGTGTAAAGTGAAGAAGCATGACTGCCTTCCTACCCAAACCTACAATCCATTCAATTGTTTTTGTCAGTGCTTAAAAGAACAAAGAGATTGTCCTATTGACAAACAGGTTTGTAAGTTGATTAGGGAAAAGGAAATAAATTTGATTACAAAATAATAAACCCCTCCCCATATTTAGTATAAAAATATCTTCAAAATAAGCAAAACTTCCAATTATGCCATGCTGTCTTGAATAGCAGAGATTATAAAGCTCAATCTAAGCTAAAGATCATTTTATAATTTTAAGGACTTCCACAGATTATTAAAATATATAAAGAAGAGTGTACATGGCTGTTTTTCATTTAAGTTTGTAGCCTTTATTAAGAAACAGTTCCACCATGGCCTACTTAAATTCTTATACGCCTGATGTTCTGCTTTTGGGAAAAATAAATAGAAAGTCAGTTTATGTAATAAATAGATTTAATATATTACAAATAAAGGATTTGTTTTATATTAAATTTATATTAATTTAAATTTATATTAAAAATAAGCATGTTTATCTGAAAATATAGGGAACAGGTTTTATATAATACGGAAAATACAACAGGCTTTTAATATAATTTTTACTTAAAATTGAATGGGAAGAATATTTAAATCGTTTGTGAGAGGAGAGTAAAGGTTTAACCTTTGATGGGAACTAGAAGTAGAAGCAGTCCAGTTTTTTAAGACAAACTTTATTATGCGTAACTTTAAATAAACAAAAACAAAATAGTTGCATAAAATATTATCTATATAAATATTATCTATATAAATATTATCTATATAAATATTATCTATATAAATATTATCTATATAAATATTATCTATATAA